>JASDQU010949305.1:11069-30844 GCA_032191745.1 Picea mariana | reverse complement strand
ATGGGTGGGGGAGTGTTAGTTTCAAGATTAACGCTCCCTTAGGGTTCATAGGGGAGCGCTAGCGCTCCTTGAATGTGGATGGGGAGCGATGACGCTCTTTGGTGTATGATACGGGGGCACGTAGTTCACAAAATTTTTAATTTCATAAGTGTGAGTGTGTCGGTGCGCCTCTAACAGTTCCTGGGGAGCATCGATGACCTGTTGCTCAATCTGTTCACTCAATTCACGATCTTGCACCACGGATCTAGTTCTCATAGATCTCAAACACAGATCTGATGCCAATTGTTAGAATTGCAAATGCAGAAAACACAATTCACATGTGATAATTAACAATCACAAAGATAAGAAACACATGGATTTCACGTGGTTCACCCAAATGTTGGTCTACGTCCACCAAGCATAGGCATTGATTGCCTTATTATTCATATTATGGAGATTACAACAGAATTGCAAGTTCTCACTCTGTCTCTCTCTCTGACTCTATGGGCTTACATGTATTTATATACATTTACAAGAAACTGGTTATTAAATGCAATCTCTATCCATATTCTAACTTGGTCTATTTAGTTTCAACCAACACAAAATAATAGGATCCAAATCCATCCTTGGAGGAATTCATTGTCACCAAATCCCAACATCTCCAACTTTTAGAGGTACTCTAGAACTCTCTGAAAGGAACCCAGAGGAATTTTTCGACCTTCTAACTATCCTTGAAGATGATAATATAAATCATTTACAATCAAAGAATGAATATCCATACCATACTTTCCAATCAAATCAAGATTATTGTTCAGATTTCAAATACACATAATATATGTAGTGCATTACCAAGAAGGCTATCAAAGTTCCATATAGCTAAATATATGGTAAGAAATACTGATAGGAAAACAAAAAACCTATATGAAAGATATGGAAGTACATATCAAATCAATAATATTGAGACAATATTTACTATTTTTCTATGAATATCCCTTTGTATACTTCAAGTTGCTATCCACTACCACTCGCAACATAGTTTCCTCTCTTATGAGACAAAAGTTGTGAAACATTATCCTACAAACTGAAACTTATAATAATTCATGAAGAACAATAAAAATTCAATTTCTTCCCTATGTCTATAACACAATGCTCAAAATCTGTTTTCCCGGAGGTGGAAAATGATGGGAAAAGACTTGTTAGGACTCTTCATAGGGTGATATGTCGATGGACCAAGATGAAAATAATTGAAACAAAACTTCTAAGAAAGTGAAGACACCACAAGATTGTTCAAAGAGAATTAAAACTTCAAATAACGTATTCTAAACATACTCTCGATGATGTTACATAGGATAAGTGCTCCCTTGAATAAAATATACAACTTTGTACGAGAGTTCCATGCATCCCCTCCCCTTGTACAAAATCTTACATCTAATCAACTACATCTTAAAAAAAGACAACTACCCTACAGATATGTGCAAATGATTACAATAATAAATTAAATGATTATTTTACACTTCAGAGAATAAATTATGAATGTTCATTATTTCCTTCTTGTTTAAGAATAAATTATCTCCAATGTTAGTTGAAGAAGGGAAAAATGTTGCTTGAATGTAAGTTGGATTCAGAAGGAAGACTCCTTTGTGTAGAATTTTAATGACTAAAATCAAAAAACTGAAATTCTATCAAACACTTAGCAACCTAGAGATAATTGTCTTCATAAACTTCATAAATGCAGAAGCCCACATTCAGAAATTTCCGTAAGTAGAAATACACATTGCCAAGCAAAAATATGCAACAGAAAAACACAGTGGAAAACAACCCAATAACACTCAAAAATCTAGGCAAATGCCAGGGAAAACCCCAATGTGGGGAAACCCAACGAGAGAGAGAGAGAGAGAGAGAGAGAGAGAGAGATATTATTAGTATTCTTAAGAAAAGTACAAAACAACAAAAAATCTACATTTCCAGCCAAGGAAAATACCTCACATCACCAAATCTATCCCACAGAAATCTACCTCATTTTCCATGCCAAAACTGTACTGTTGTCTGGCCTCCTTCTGCCTCATTTTTCATGCCCACAGTCAGCTATATAGACTGTTCTGTACGTCCCAAAAACAACGAACAAAAAACAAAAATCTGCCTGGAAATCCGTGCCCAAAATTCCTCAATTTTCATGCCAAATCTGTACAGTTGTATGGACTGTACGGATCCGTACAGTATGGCCTCCCACAATAGAAAAATATTTTGGTCAAAAATTCATAGAAAAATTTTCTCGTGAATCATGCCCTCTTTGTTACTCACTTTGCTCTCTCAAGCATGCTCAAAAAATCTCTCTAACTCTCCTCCCGATGTGCTCTCAACATCCTCCCGATTTCTTCACAACATGTCTTGCACACTACCCAATGCATTCTTTTATAATATGAAAATGACATTTTCCCCCCAAAATTGTCTTTTCACTTTCCCAACCCTAGATCCAAAGGCCAAGATTAGATCTTGCCTTTTCCAAGATCAAGGTTAATGATTCATTCCCTCCAAAATGTCTCGTTTAAAATTAAAGTGAATTTCCCTTTATTACATAAGTGCTTTATGAAAATAAAGTCACTTTAAAAATAGAAGGTACACTTTATTTAAAAAAGTCACTTTAATAAAAGAACCACTTAAAACAACTTTATAAAATCTATTACAGAGTTAAGTGCCTGGTAGTGTAAATATTAAGGTAACATCCACATACAAGACAAAACGTGCAGAGTACCTCCCGAGCTAAAAAATCTAACACTCCCTCTTAGCGAGGGAGCTACTTCTGGTATCACCACCAAAATATGTCTCCATCTCATCAGCTTCCATAGCTTCTCCCTCTGTACTAGAAGTCTCTTCTCCCTATGAACATGAAGCCACTACTCCCACTGCACTGGAAGCCTCTGCTACTACCTTTGTTGTACCATGAACTGAAGACATGCTCCTAGGAGACTGCACGCTCTTCTGAACATTCAATTATGTCGACTCATGCCTGTTGAGTCCCTTGAGAGTCCCGGAAGAAGACTGAGTTCCATGTATCAAAACTCTCTCTCGTGATACCTGCCAACTCTCTGACACAGAATCTGAGTCTAGAAATCCACTTGACCCCAACACAGGTTTACCCAACAACCTGTACAACCTCTCATACCTGACACCAAACATCACTGTTGTGTCTGGAGTAGCTCCCATACTCGGCCATAATAGAATGTCACTCCAAATCTATCAACCTCTAGAGATGACACTGATATTAAGTTAACCATCATCTCTGGAACATACAATACTCTGGAAACCTCTAGAAATCCTCCTGACTCTAGCTAGAATCTAACACTTCCAACCCCCTTCACTGCAAGTTGTGGGCTAGTACCAACACCCACACAATAGCATGAGTCTGTTTATGAAAGACTCAAGAAAACTAACCTCATCCTTGTCATATGCCGAGAAGCTCCATTGCCCATGAGCCACACTTCAATGTCCTCGAACACTAGGCAACCACTGCCCAAGGGACCAATCATGAGAGAAAACTACCTCTCATGTGTTTCAACAAACTCTGCAATCTCTGTTGATGTTGACACCTCTGGTTTTGGTTTCTTCTCCTTCTTGATCAGACACTGACTAGCGCAGTGGCTAGTCTTGTGACATGAAAAGCATCTCACCTTGTTCATGTCCTTCTTCTTACCCTTTACCACAAGAGAAACATTCTTTTCATCGTTGTCCGCCTGACAAAGATCCTTTTTTTTTTCTTCTTCAAGCAAATACAACAACAAATCACTTGTTATTCCAAGTGTCAAATGTTGCCCACTGAACTTCAAAGCACAAGCTCTAATACCATGTAGAATTTTAATGACTGAAATCAGAAAACTAAAATTTTGTCAAACACTTAGCAACCTAGAGATAACTGTCTTCATAAACTTCATAAATGCAAAAGCCCACATTCAGAAATTTCCATAAGCAGAAATACAAATTGCTAAGGAAAAATGTGTAGTGGAAAAACACAGTGGACAACAACCCAATAACACTCAGAAATTTAGGTAAATACGAGGGAAAACCCCAATGTGGGGAAACCTAATGAGAGAGAGAGAGAGAGAGAGAGAGAGAGAGATCTTATTATTATTCTTTAGGAACATACAAAACAACAACAAATCTACATTTACAGCCAAGGAAAATACCTCACAGCACCAAATATGTCCCATAGAAATCTGCCTTGTTTTCCATGCCAAAACCGTACCATTGTCCGGCCTCCTTCTGCCTCATTTTCCGTGCCCACAGTCAGTTGTACAGATTGTTCCGTACAGCCCAAAAACAATGAACAAAAAACATATATCTGCCTCGAAACACATGCATGAAATTCCTTGATTTTCCTGCCAAATTCATATGGATTGTATAGATCCCTACCGTACGACCTCCCATAGCAGAAAAATATTTCGGCCAAAAATTCATAGAAAAATTTACTCGGGAATCATGCCCTCTTTCCTCAAAAAACATGCCCTCTTTGCTGCTCACTTTCCTCTCTCAAGCATGCTCAAAAAATCTCTCTAACTCTCCTCCCGTTGTGCTCTCAACATCCTCCCGATGTCTTGACAATATGTCTTGCACACTACCCAATGCATTCTTTTATAATTTGAAAATGACATTTTCCCCCTAAAAGTGTCTTTTCACCTTCCCAACCCTAGATCCAAAGGCCAATATTAGATCTTGTCTTTTCCAAGATCAAGGGTCATGATTCATTCCCTCCAAAATGTCTCATTTAAAATTAAAGTGAATTTCACTTTATTACATAAGTGATTTATGAAAATAAAGTTACTTTAAAAATAAAAGGTACACTTTATCAAAAAAGTCACTTTAATAAAAGAACCACTTAAAACAACTTTATAAAACCTATTACAGAGTTAAGTGCCTGGTAGTGTAAATATTAAGGTAACATCCACATACAAGACAAAACATGTGGAGTACCTCCCGAGCTAAAAAATCTAACACTTTGTGGCCCACCAAATGTGTTTTTATATGTTTACATTTTGTGGATCTTGTCTTGATATCACACACTTATCCTCTATTATGGACGCTAGGATTCTAGGTGTTATGAGGAAAATCACTCTATGGCATGAGGTAAACCACAAAAGACAAAATGCCTACAGAAATCAACTCTAATATCAAGTATGAAACATAAACAAAGATGCTAACACGACAAGATAAATAGCCTACCTCGTCCGGACATTTAAAGAAGACCACCATTGATCACTCAACTCAAATCTATACACCTTCAACTTGTCCTCAAAAACCAAGATATGGAAGCATATGATGATAATATATAAATTTAGCACATATAATAACATAATTCATCAATATTCATAACAAATATGCCTATAGAATAACAATTCAAATATTTTCAAGAGATTAATTGGATGAGAAAAGAGTATTTCTATTAAAATATGATCAACAAAAGTGTATGAATTACAAACTTTCGTGTCGTCACGTCTCAGAACCGAGAAACTAAGTCCCTTCTAGCTAGGCCTCCACAACTTTAATCCTCCACCAAAAGCAATCTCATATAAGAGAGACAATGAGTTTCTCCATCAAAGAGGGAAGAGCTTGGGGGCTCAACAATGTGTTCAAACTTAAAAGGACAAAGGGATGCAGACTCAATATGAAGTGAATAATTTCTCTAGAGTAACTTTGCTCTCAAAAGTTGAATTCTTCTATCTTTCCATGATTTGAATATGTCTCATTTATAGCCTTCAAATTGAAGTGAAGGGACGATTCAGAACGTTTCCAGTATATGGAAGGTCAAGGATCATGGATCCCGTGACGTGACATGGAAACCCGACACATTTTTTTTATTTTTTTAATACCAAACTTGATGTACATGGGTTATAGTGGTGCAACCTTCGTATATGCATGTTGTATAACTGATAGGGCACATATATGTGGAAAAATATGATTTTTAGCTCTGGAAAGTGCAAAAGGGGACTTCAAGTCTGCATAGGGAAATAGAAAAGGCCTTCTGATCAAGTTGATGGGGTGAGGCAAATCTTTCTATAACACTAGGATAACATCCTAAGGATCTAGTTCTCGAACTCAGTATTCCATGTGTGTTGGAAAGTCTCAGACAAAATGCATTGAGTACCACAACTTGATCTATAGTGTATGACCCATATTTGATGGGTATGAGCTTGTAATGTTGTTGTTACCTAATCTCTTTCCTGAATGGTGCAAATGGACTTTCTTTCCCTATTGAAAATGATGTAGAGAACTTTGTTTATCCTGTATAATTTTGTACTTTGATTATATTTTGAACAATATCTTTGACAGGTAGGAATTTTGGCCAACTACTCTAGAAAATTTGTGGCTTTTTTTCTCCATTTGTTGGTATGGAGTGGACAGGGCTGTGAGTGATGAAATACAATTAACTTCCTTATTTTGATTTAAAAACCCCTAAAAATGACCTTTTGATCTTTACGATATCCATAAATCCTGATTAGGATTAACCATTCTTGTTCAAAGTATTTTAGCCTTTCCAAATTCAAGCAAAAATTTTCTTATGGTTTCGATGCCAACAATGGAATCAAACAAATTTTTCTTTTCCATTTTCGGACCAATTTTCTTCAGATTGGTTATGAATATAATTGATGTTGCATGGTTGTACCAAGAGATGTACATCCTGATTAAAAAAAACAAAAAGTTGCATACAATGCGGTGGATTCAACGATTTGTTCACGGGATATATGTTAACACAAAACATAGAGGAGACGATTTCATGTAATGTTCATTGGATAAACCTACATCAAAACACTCATCATGAACATAGATAACATGTTACAATTGTCATGCTCTCCTAAATTGGCACTAAATAGTTTTGAAAATAGACAATAGAGAAATAACGATCAAGAAATGAGAATAAAATGGATCGTCATCTAAGCATCTCTCTAATGATGGTTGGTTCATTGAGATGTCAACCAAGCGAGAGAAGATCCTAGGAAATCATGGTTTTGTATTGGAACGTCCTAATTTAAATTAACTTGACGGTGCCCTAGGGTGCCAAATGTTATTTAATATAATTTGACATGAATTATATATCATTTAGTTTTATTATAGCTTCAAACTCGCTATATTATATCAATGAAGCAAAATTGAGGCCAAAAACCAAGCCCCTATAACTGGAGGGGAGGATGGTTCACTTCATAAGAGATAATTGCATTACTGGTTGTTTAAATGTGCCTCGTTAACGAGGTTTAAATACTATTCCAGCCATGGGAGATGATGACTCCATGCTTGTTTTTCCCATGTTCACCAGTCATTTATTCCTCAAACAACATTCTTCTATGCATATGTTCTCACGTTCCAATCTTGTGTGTGATGTACATGTAAGTGTTAAGTCTGATAACCCATTAAAGAACACCAATAACAAAAATATGGAAATATTTCATAAAAGAAGAATTACATATGCATTTTTAATGAGGTTGGTTGACCTATAGTGGATATGTTGCCTTATATACATACATAAGTTAATTTGCATGCAAAATAATAGCTCGTTGCTACAGACTAAGATACAATGATATTACTTATGTTAGATATTATTCTTCATTAGATATTATTATTCACTTTTGTATCCTATTCTTTACATTCATGATTCCTGTATTATGTTGCACCTTGAGGTTCTGATTTTCACCTTTAAATATTTACTTTCATTTTCTGGTATTCACTTCCAACTTCGGGTGCAATAATTTACTTTCTTCAATAAATTGAGAGTGGTGATGGATATGCTATAATTTAGTTTAGTGAGCTGGGAACAAGCGTGTTTTGACCTCATAGGTAAATGCAACGAACTTACCTCATAGGTAAATTCAACGAACAGACCTCATAGGTAAATGCAACGAACTTCAAGTGGCACTGACCAAGTGTGCTTTGTCTACACGGGAGGCCTATGATGGAAATATCATTTTCCTCACTTGAGAAGGTCAACCATTATGATGGATGTATCACTAGTTACACCTACAGTCTACGTAGGGTGCATTCCATGGCAACTTGTTTTTCTTCTTTATACATTTTGTATCTGAAGCTTTGGTCAAAGATGTTGGGAATACCATTCTATGACATGACTATTACACAATAATGGAAATTTCATCGACACCTTATAATCCAAAAAGACGATATAGTGACAAACATGATAAATATGATTTATCCCAATGACAACTCAACCATGGCTTCACATGTTAACTTCCACACTCTATACATGGGGAAGAACCTAATAAAAAATACTTTAATCAACATTCTAAAATTGTGAACCTCGTTAATAGCTTGATCACAAAGACAATGTTGAAGACTTTGAAAGTTTGAAGAAGGAAATTGGTGAAGTTGCAAAAACTTCTCTTTAGGTGTTTGAAAATCACAAAGAAGATGCACTTCGTTGTTGCTCGAATAAACCCCCTTTATCTTTTCTTGTTCAATTAAATCCGACACGTTTGCCTCTTGGTTGAAGAGAACCTTATGTCCCAAGAAATCCATGAAATAACACTCATGAGAGAAAAAAACAGAAAATACATCAAAAAGTGGGTTTTAATCCTTCTTCTAGTTTAAGCTTTGGACCTTCAAGGTCGATTCTTACTAAGGTCTAGTCAAATTATTTAAAGGAAGTAGAGGTAAAATGAATGGGAGACACAATGTAATTCTGCATTCCACTAGTTTGACAAGGGAATTCTTATTAAGAATGCATGATCCATTAGATCCAATAAGATCGATGGAAATTACATCCCACCTTGACATGGTCACATGATGCAATCCTTTTATTTTACTAATGAGGTAAATTGTGTTCCTAGGATGAGACAAGTGGCAACAAGAGGGAAGATAAAAGGTCACCATCAGTGGCCCCTACCACCTGACAAGCAAGATGTGTGGCCTAATTGCATCTTTCTCTGACATTGGGCCCATTGTGTATGCCATTTGGCATACACAGCGGGCCATGGACCACTATGTGTATGCCAATTTTTCATACACAATAGCCCAATTTGGCATACATAACAACTCATCGGTTACTTTGTATGCCAAATTGGCATACACAATAGGTGTATGCCAAATTGGCTTGTTGTGTATGCCATGTGTATGCCAATTTTGCATACACAGTAGGCCATGGGCTACTGTGTATGCCAATTTGGAATACACAACATCCCATGGCCTTATGTGTATGCCAATTTGGCACACACAGTATCCCATGGCCTACCTACACAATAGCCCATGGCCTCCTGTGGATGCCAATTTGGCTATTGTGTATGCCAACTTGGCATGCACAACAGGCCTTGTATGCAAAAGTTTCATGCACAACAACTTGTGGCCTACTGTGTATGTCGATTGTCATACATAACAAGCCAATGGGCATGTTTTGTATGTCTTGGCATACAAAACAACCAATTGGCCTGTTGTGTAAAAAAACATAGAAAATATATGTATTTAGTGTGTCACCTTGTTGTGGGCTTGGCTACAAAAGCAAATTAGTGAAATACTTTTTCATATTGAGTGCCATTAATTTCAAATGTAGACTGATGTTTTTTTATTTCATATCCAATTGTTTGGAAAGAGATTTTGTTTCCTCACATTGCCCTTGCTTATAATTACATGGTTGAAGTGTTTACAATCTTTTGAGATTTTAATTTATTAAAATTATAATATGTTGGGTATAATCCAGTTTTCATCATACTATTTTGATGTCTATCAAGTGTTTCTCAAAGATTATTTTCCAATATTGAGTCGCAAATAATTGTTTAGAAAAACATCGAGGAAAACAACACATGCATGGAAACTCATTGTAGATCTTCGACTTTCAGGTTTGTTTTAACTGGGAACTCTGATTTCTTTAATGCATACTAAGGAAAATAGAACACATGTGTGACACATGCATTGGAGACTCATCCTAGGCTTCCATCTTTTAGGTTATCCCCGTGATGTTGGTTTTGTTTGCATTATACATGTGATGTATTTGGAGGGAACATGGTTCACATCCTCAATAGTGTAACAAACAAAAGTTGAATATATACTTAAATTTTGAAGGTTAATTTTGTCTTATATACAAATGGTTGTTATCTATACTTGGATATTAGTTGAAGTGATTAATTGGTTGTTATTAGAAGTACTCAAAATGCACATTAATTGAAGTTTTAATTTGTTAGTTTTGATTCTTTACTTATTTTTTCCCGCAAATTGCACGTAAATTTATGGCCAAAATTAGGTATTGAACAGATCCTCCATTCATGACCTCCACATCTATTATCAACGTAACAATATATAGGATCAATAGTTTCATATATTGCAACACAACTTCAACAGATCCAATCATGTATCTATAGGACACACCCCATTTGAGGCCTATTTTGGCTTCCAACATTTATCTCCTTATGAGATTCTAGATGCTATCCATACTTCATCCATATCCTACCAGAAGAAGGAGAAAGAAAATGTTTCTTCTGTTGTGCATAACTTGGACAAGGTTCATAGTTGAGTCCATCCTTCAACAGACTTAGGTCAAGTAAAAGGAATTGCATTAACAACATTGAGTTTAACCACAAATTCATGTTGGTGAGAGAGTTTGGCTGCACTTGGATAACCAGTGCTTCAAAAATCAGTAACATCACAAGATCAAGCTTGTTTGGTGTGGTCTGTATGGTCCTTACACACCATATTCACTCACAAAATGTGTTTGAACACCTTAAAATATGGATTTAGCACCTCAACTTTCCATTTTTAATGCAACAAATGTCAACCAACTTAAGCTATATGATCCCCCTCACTTGTAGTAATTTGTTGCACATATATAGGAAAAGTAGTTAGAATTGGAACCAAATTGTTTTCCCCAAAAGTATGAACTGGGATGGAACAGACTGAATAATTGGTATTTGTGATTCAATGAAGGATTTAGGATATGAGAGATGTGAAGAGGGAAAGGTGATCTGCAAGATTCAATGATCTATGCATGAGTGGTGTTTCAAAGAGATGTGTAGAGTATTTATAATGTATGCTTGACTAATGTTGCATGGAAGTATGTGTGTTATATGTTTTGGTATACAATGAGAATGATTTATTGTTATAAATAGTGCCAATATTATGCACAATCTATATGGCTTTGTTTGACGTCACAATGTTCATTTACTAAATGTAGCATAAACGCCATAGATACATTTGTTGATGGGAAACAAACAATATGATGAGAAGTCATGTGTGGGTTTCTTGGTCAATTGACAATATTATAATCATAGAAATGTATCTTGTGCATTGATGGATAGAAGTTTGTAACAATGATGAAAAATTGAAGGCACAAAATGAAGTGGTGGTTCATAGGCTTATGAGCCAAGGTGAATGGCACAATAAATTTTAGAAAGAAAATGAATAAGTAATTGGTTCATGTAATTAGAGACCTTGGAAGTTTGATATCCATAAAGAAAAAATGAGGTCATGAAGAAGTTTCCACATGGCCTAATAGAGCGTTGGTAGAACAACTTTTGATTCATGCCTATGAAAGGATGTAGGAATACCAAAACAACAATGATGATGTTGAAATATACTTATTTCTAATGTCATTCTTACAACACTAATGTTGGTCAAGGTTTATAACCAAATCTAGTAGTGATTGTTGGTTCTAATTACAATTAACTAGATGTTTTTAAAAAAGTGTTCTAGGTTTATATGTCTCCAAAATAATACTTACAATGGAGGTACTAATGTGAGTGCTCATGTGGTGAACAATGTGGTTTTCAAATATTTTTCTAGTGGTGACAAAAAATGGTTTTGGGGACAAGTTTCATGATGCGAGATAAAATAAAAATCATCCTAAGACACGAAAAGAAAGCATAGGTGTTGAAGGTGCCTTCCAAATGTCTTAAATGGTAGTGATAAAATCCACCAAGTAAGGAAAGTGAAGGTATGAGTGAGAAATTGTAGTAATCTACACATAAGATGGTGAAATACAAGATATCTCTCACTATTTGTCTCATGTGCTCTTGCAATCCCATGAGTATGCCACTTGGTGATAAACATGTGATAAACATATGGCTACCCACTAGGACACCTCTTTGCAAGTCATGGAAAAAGGGTTACCACCCTCCTGGGTCAGGAAACACATGGATATGAATGATTTGGGTGACTCATAAATATATATTACTCCAACCTAATATTTAACATCAACTTATATGGCACACCCCTTATCTACTACTAGTTCTGGTTCTTCAGTTCAATATGCTAAATTGGAAGGTGTTCCTAATCAAAAGAAAAGAAGTGATATTTTTCATGTTAGGGTTATCGTGAAGCATACAGACATTGATACTTTGTTTGATAGTGGATATCAAGTTAATTTAATATATGAAGAAATTGTTAAGAAGTTGGGTTGAAAGAGCACACCTCATTTCAAACCATATCCATTAGATTGGGTGTGTGAGGATGCTAAGTTGCAAGTGATGAAACAATGTAAAATCAGATTTGAAATTACATCCAAGTTCTTTGATTTGGTTGAATTAGATGTTTTGCCACTTGAAATTTGCGACATAGTATTGGGTAGTCCATACTTATTTCATAGGAAATATTTATTCTATCGTGAAGAGAACAAATACTTCCTTTTCAAGGATGGGATTGAATATATCGTCATAGTTCACTGTATTAAAACTAATATTTCTTTAGTGGGTACAAGACAAATGAAGAGACTTGTAAGTTCTAGTAAATACTTTGTTCTCATGATGGTGAAGAAAATAGAGGAATATGTATCAGATGTTTTGTTGGGTTGTGATCCATATCATAAACAAGAATTGGTAAATATTATTTCTAACTATGCTGAGATATTTGGGGAACCTACAGGGTTTCCTCCTAAGAGGGAGGTTCAACATGAAATTTATTTTCATCAAGATGCTCCTCTACCTATCATTGGTATGTATAGGTCATCAATGATAGAGAATGAAAATATAAAGAAACAAGTTCAGGATTTGCTTGATAAAGGAATCATAAGGCCAAGTTCCTCTCCATGTGGATCTCCTATTGTATTAGTTCCAAATAAATATGGCGCATGGAGGATGTGTATTTACTTTCAATCAATGAACAAGATCATGATAAATAACCAATAAACTCTACATAGAATTGATGATTTATTGGATCAATTTAAAAATGTTGTATATTTCACTAAGTTAGATTTGAGAAGTGGTTACCATCAGATCAAAATTGTAGAAAGTGATGTATAGAAAATGCCTTTCAAGATAAACCAGGGGTTGTTCGAATGGTTGGTTATGCCATTTGGTCTATGAAATGAACTTGAAACGTTTATGAGGGTAATGAGTGATGTATTCAGGCCTTTTATAGATGATTTTTTCATTGTCTACTTAGATGATATTTTGATATTTAGCTGAACATGGGAAGATCATCTAATGCATGTAAGGAAAGTTTTTGAACTTTTGAAAAGAGAGAAGTTGTATATAAATATGTCTAAATGAGAGTTTGGAAAAACTTCTCTGGTATATTTGGGATATACTGTAGGGAATGGTCAGCTAAAGATTGATCCCTCAAAGGTGGATGTCATCCTGAAATGGACCAAGCTAACCACTACCACAAAAGTTAGGAGCTTCTTAGGAGCAGTAAAATACTAGAGGAAATTCATTGCTAACTTATCTTTTATAGAATCGCCTCTGCATGCATTAACAAGTATGAAACATGTCTTTCAATGGGGAGGGAAGAAACAGAAAGACTTCGAGACATTGAAAGAAAAGATAAGAACCACACTAGTTTTTCCTCTGCCACATTTGCAATAGCCATTTGATATTCAAACTGATGCAAGTGGATATTCCATGGGAGAAATCTTGATGCAACAAGGTAAACCTATTTGTTATCATTCTGAGACTTTTACTCAAGAAGTAATTAACTATCCAATATATGATAAGGAATTGTATTCTTTGGTACAAAGTGTAAAACAATGGAAGCATTACTTAATGGGGGAGGAGATAATAATTCACACAGATCATCATCCATTACATTAGTTGCGATCATAGACAAAGCTACAACAGTCACGAAACTTTAGGTGGATGATTTTATTAAAAAAATTCCATTTGGTTGTTAAGTGTAAGAAGGGTATTCATAATAAGGTGGTATATGTGTTATCAAGACTGTTAGTCAATACATATACAATATTAAAGTATAATTCTTTAGCTCATGAATGTTTTGTTGAACAATATGCTATAGATAATGTTTTAAATATGTATATGAAACACTAACTCTTGGTATTCTACATGAAGAATTGGATTATCATGTGCATGCTAATTTATTATATCATCTTGGAAAACTTTATATACCCAGGGATGAAAGAGAAAATGTAATGAAAGAACCACATACATCTCTTATTTCTAGTCATTTCGAGTTAGGAAAGATAGTAGCACAGTTAGAAAGATATTTGTATTGGCCTTGAATGAATGAAATAGTTTCCAAGTTTGTAAAAGGGTGTGTTATGTGTGCTACAATCAAGCCTTGCAACAAAAAATTGGGGTTATATACGCCACTTCCAGTACCTTCTCAACCATGGGAAAGTGTGTCCATTTTGTAGGGGGTTTTCCAATGTCGAGAATAGGTCATGATTATTTATATGTTTTCATGGATAGGTTCAGTAAGATGTGTATCTTAATTCCTTATAAGAAGCAAGCCATAGCTGGAAAAAAAAACATAATTGTTCTTTTCTAATGTTTGGGTTCATTTTGGGATGTCTACATCTATTATATATGATCGAGACTCTCACTTCTTGGGAAAGTTTTGTTCTAGTTTATGGGAGATGATGGACACTAAGTTAAATAAGAGCACAAATTTTCATCCACGGACAGATGGAAAGATAGAAGTGGTAAATATGATAGTGGTACATTTGTTATGAGAGTACACCAAAAAACATCCTAAGTTGTGGAATGAGCAGTTGCACTATGTACAACATGCCTATAATTTTGTCGTACATTCTTCTACTCAAAGAAGTCCTTTTCAAGTATGTTTGGGATACTTTCCTAAATCACCTATGGAGTATTCTTTCAGAGAAGCAAGCAAAGTGGGTGAGTAGAAATGATGTTGATAAATATAAGATGTTCATTCAAAGGTTCTAGCAGGTTCATCAAGCAGTATAGGAACAATTGGAGAAGAGCCAAACCAAGTACAAGGTCAAAATGAAAAACAACGATTTGATCATCAATTTCAAGTCGGTGATCAAGTATGGTTACATATTAGCAAGGACAGAATGAAGGGTGAAGGTAAAAATCTCAAACCAATCCGATATGGTCCATTTAATATCTTAGAGAAGATTGGTACTAATTCATTTTTTTAGATATTCCATCTTATATGAAAATATATTTAGTAGTGAATGATGCGAATTTGAAGCTTTACGGGCCTCCTATGATAACGGATAAGCACAAAGATGTTTATGTTCTCACAGTTGATGTTTTTACTCCAAAATACTTAGATGAGTTGCGGGAAGATGTTATCCTTGATAGAAGGATCGAGAATTTACAACAGGGTGATGTGGAATATATTCGAGTTAGTCTAAAAGGGGTAAAACCAAACAAATAAATATGGATAGAGAATGGGAAGGTGAGGGATATTTACCCTCACATAGTTGTTGAGTAATCAAGACTTTTGGTGGTCCAAAAGTTTTACAATGGGGACGAATGATCTAGGTGGATTTGAGAATGCGAAAAAATTGATTCTCTCAAAGGCCTTTGAAAACAACTTTATCACGTATATCTTAGTGAGACATTCCAACAACATGAGAATCTCCTCAAATGGACGTCGTATGAGAAAGTTGTGGCTCTTCAAAGTTTTGATGAAACGGGGAAAAATTAGAAAAAAGGGAGTGTCACATGGAACCACTAGAAGAGTGACACGTGGCATACATATAGGTCGTACAATGATCATGTGGTCAACCAAACAACAACATGGTAGGTATAGGGGCATCATAGTCAAAATATTGTACAGTGATGTGGCACGCCAGTGGATCAATTGAGGTTGTACATGTGGCATGACCATAAAAGTGGAGGACATGTGGGCCAATGAGAGACAACCATGTGGTAGTCTCCCATTGGTGGAGTATACTTAAGGTCAAATAAAATTTTTTGCAATCTCATAGGATGAAACCCAGGTCTCATGGGCATCAGTCAAATGACCTCACCATTACACCACCACTTTGCTTCTTAACCATAGATGGGACTGAATGTACTTATGTTTGCAATGTTTAAATGTTTGTGAAAAAATAGGATCAAGGTATAACCCCTAACCCCATAGTATATACATAGAATCGTAACTAGAGTTCACAAGGTGTGGTTCAACAAACAAACAAACTGTATACCAAACTTAACATATTGTTCTAATGGAGCGCCAAAGGGGGAGAGGTTTGCAGGGTTGAACCTGCAACCTCCTCCCACATGTACCAACACTCTAACCAATGCACGAAGGGTTCCAATTGTTACAGTATGTGGAGTTAATGTATTAACATTATCCCATGGATTTTGCGTGGCAGTTAGACCCAAACTCCCCTATATAACAAGCATGAGGACCAATGCACCCACATGGATATGTGTGCCAAATATAAGAATATATGTCTCAAAATTTGTTCCATAGGGTATTGTTGTAATCTAGGGAAAAGTAATAGAGAGTTACCAGTAGTTCCTTACACAAGAAAACATAGAATACATACATGTAGACATAGAAGAAGACATACACAAGTAATGGAAGCCCAAAGAGAAACACTTTATTATATGATATATCAATACCACACAATAGATACATTGTCTCTCATAGAGCTTGTCTATTTATACTTCTCTATCTAGTTACCAGGAAATTGTAACTGCTTAACTTCCTGGGTCAGTCGGTTAACAGATACCTAGACCGAGTTATACTTCTGAATTCAATGGTCGACTGACTATCTCTTAGTCGACCGTCAGGTCTAGTCATCTAGCCCCTAAAACATCTCCCCCCTCCTTAGTTCCTTGCTTGTCCCAGGCAAGAGGGAAGTATTAAAATTTTTATTGTATAGTGATTGTTTACAAAATATAGAAGAAGCGAAAGAGAGATAGAAGGAAAGAATCTTAATATAGAGAAAATANATTGTGCCTAGATCTCCACCACTGGTTGGTTCCACTGTGTCATCGATTCTTCTTTCTTTACTATCAGTGAAGGCGGTCTAAAGGATATTAGGAGTTGTATGTTTCATCTGTTGACAGAAGTTGCACCATGCATTGATTGATTGTTTTGATTATAGGATTAGTATCTTTATTTTGACGATAAGTTTGACTTTCTATGCTATCTCTGTTATCTATACTGCGGTAGATTCCAGGTCAATGAACTGCTCTACCTCTTGGATTTTTTTTCTGGTATGAGTTACATGACTGAGTAGGCTATGAGTTTCCAGTTGTTCCTTATGCCCCTCCTTTTCCATTCCTATTCTTGTTCTGCAAGCCCTGACTCCATTATCTTCTCTTTTTCTAACTGAGTCTGAGGGCTTATTTGATTTTGACATCGGTGGTCACATTTCTCATCTTTTCTAGGTTGGAAACTACTTCTTTTTGTATCCCACACTTACTCAAAGAACTTGCAAACTGAGTCAGCCATTCACTTACTACCAAGTTTATAAATGTGCCCTACTTGGAGATATCATCTAGTTTTTTTCGGAAGCCTTTAAGGTTATTGGATTCTACTACAATGACCATGGATGTTTATTCCTTGATTCTTTGAATCTCGGTCGATGTTATGTTGTATTGTTTTTGTGCCTCATCCTTTTTGGTTTGAAGTAGTGCCACTTGTTGTTGATTATCTTTATTATCTTTAATCATCATTTCAATCAGGCCTTTGAATCCTACCAAGGGTTCCTCTCCTTCCAACCTTTGCTCTTCTCCTAATTGTTTCCTGACCTCTTCTCTACTTTCCTGCAAAATTTCTATTTTATTTTCTTTAAGTTTTGATACTCGACTTCCTTCTTTGCTGACTTTCTTCCATTTTTTTGTTGATTCTTTTGAGATTACTTCATGTAAATCAAAGAGTTGGTTGTATGATATGGAGATTGGGTTAAGGGTAGTTTCGACAGTTGAAGCCGATGGGATATTTGTTCGGGTCATCTTAAATGTGATTGATATTTTTTTCTTAGTCTTCCCTAGAGTCCTTGTCGACTATCCATCCTTATCCTATTTTTTTATGTCTATTGTTCATATGAATGAGTTGGCTACTGTTGGACAATTGTTTTTTTTCTGGCTCCTTTCTTGAGTTTCCTATATTTTCAATGGGGGTTGTTTCTCATGTTTCATACTTTGTTCCATGTCTTGATATTTGTGTTTAGGTGGGCTCACAGGATGGATATCTAGAAGTGTTTCCTCCATGCGATAGTATTTTTGTTTTTCTTGTTTCGGTAGCTGTTATGGTTGTGACTCTATGCCTATCATTATGTCGAATGGCCTTGAGTCATGGGCTTCCACTTCATGGTTCTCGTCTTGCTATAAGTTGACTTCTTGCTAGTCGGATGACTACTTGACAGACTCATGCTATTGTACTAAATCGATCAGGAGCATCGACTGGAGGGGTATTTATTCGATCGACTATCGTTGTTGTAGTTGGTCGATGTGAATATCCTGTTCAACCAATTTAGATGGTTGGTCAGACTATGTTTCTTCTTATGACTCAACAATTATCAGTTATCTTGTCTTCTTCTTGGCTAGCCATTCTTCGACTATGAATAATGGCTTAGATGGGGGCGAGTCTTTTGTTAAGTCGATTTCTACATTGATCATTATATTCTTTTATAATATTTTCCTCAGCCTGATTTCTCATTCTATGCATGTGGTTGTGATCCGTTTTGGGGTAACAAGGATGGTTGTTCCTTCCAAGGTTTTCTTCTTTTTGGATCCTCTTTTTTCCATCTGTTGAATTGTGATTTTTGTTTTTTTGACTTGATTATTTTTAACCATAGCCCCTTCCATGGCTTATTTCATTTCCATCCCAACCAATGAACTGAAAATATTCTTCATCATAGAAGTATCCTATCGATTCTGTCTTTCCTTCTGCTTTGTTTTTTCAACAATTTTGCTTGTAATACTAGACATTTTTTCTTGAATGACGGGGTCATTGAAATTAATCTCTTCATTTGACTAAAAATTTTCTCTCCATATTTTCTCTGTGTCAATGGATATTTATCTGACTCCGACAACCTTCTTACCCTTTTCATTTTTCGATGGATTCTTTCTTTTCCCTGGTGATGGATTTGCAGGGATGATTTCCAGGGCTTCCAAATCTTTGAAAAAAGGGATTGTATACAATTATGATTCTCTTTCCTCCTCATGTTATCCATGAGTAAAAGGAAGGATCAAAGGAAATTCTGGTTGGTGTACTTTAGGAGGAATTTCTATCTCCTGGTTTTTTTTTTATTTCTAGCTCCATGAAAAATTCTTCTTGTTGCTGGTTGATAATGTATCTCTTTTGGTTCTGGTTCTGAATCGAATCTGCACCAAATATTGGTGTTGTCGATTTCTAGTTAAATGTGGCAGGGATTTGATAGGTCCCAACATATTGGTTGTTCAACCTGCCACATATGTGAATTACCTTTCAAATTTCCGACCCATAGTTAGAACATCTCGTGGGGTTCCATTGAACTAGATGCACTTTTTTTTCTAATGCAAAAATTATATATTTCTCCATTGCTGGGAATTTCTTATTTGTGAACATTGCCTCACAAAATGGGATGTAATACTCCATTGATAACAAAATTAATAGAAAAGGGAACTTGATATCCTTGTCGGATCCTTGGCACTCCTTACAAT
>JASDQU010949305.1:0-10876 GCA_032191745.1 Picea mariana | reverse complement strand
CCAATCATTAGTATTTGATGTTTTCAAATCTAAAACCCATATCTTTGGAATGTTGGTAATTTGTTGAATAATCCTTCCTGTTATTTATATGCATTTGTTGAGCCAAACGTATCCCTGATGAAAACATATGATAATAAATTTTTCTACTTCTTCCTTCCATCATCCTAATTCGATGACTTGTGGTGCTCCCAAAAGATGTATGATTCCATCTTTTTCTAGGAACTCAGTTTTAGGCTTCCAACATCCATTCTCCATCCCACATTTTGTAAAAATATCCCATTTCTTTCTCCATTCCAAATCCTCTTGTCGCACCTGTCATATGTTCTCCATCCAAATTTGCAATGGTGTCATTGTTGTTTTGTCAAATCTTTGTCTTGATCTCGACCCTTTCGTAGCCTCAATGACTTGTCCTCTCATTCTCGTCATTTTTGTGTCCATATTGGTGGTATTCCACAAGTTGAGAGAGTTTGCAAGTTCACGTGATTGCGCGGTCGTCTCTATACTCGGCTATAGGGGAGAAAATAATAATGAGGTGAATTCATATCCATCCTTCAAATTTATAAGTGGTAGATCAAAGTTCAGATTAAATGCATCTACTTGTTCCCTAGATTCCTATGCCTCTGTCCTGATTATTGGAGATACGATTGACTTGTATGAGTCGACATCTAGGATATTTCTTACTTGGAATTCATGTGGGTCTTGTCGATCATTAAATGGAGCACTCTGTAATTGGTTATCATACGTGTCAAGGCCATTGTAAGTTGTATTTGTGTTTGTGCAATGATCTCTTTATCGCTTCGGTTATTAATGTTACTTTTATTCTTTTATGTCCTTTCCTTCCATGACTTGAATGTGTTGGCTTTTCTGGAGTCAATGTTTTTATGGCCATTATTACCTTTTGTTTGGTCAACTAAGTCTCCTCTCTTGATACATGGTCAGTATATGGGTCAGCCGACTGGTGTTTTTACATCGTCGGGTCCGATCTTGTTGGATCTACTTAGTCAATGTTCTTGATGGATAGCCTTATCCTCCATTTTTTTGTGCATACTCCCATTTGTATGATAACCACACTCTCTTGTACTACGCTCGCTTGAACCTCGTTCTCTTGATTGGATATGTCTCAATCAATTGATTTATTTTTCAAGAGTGTTTTTATAAAGTAGGGAGATGGGATGGTGTTCCAAGCATGTCTTGTTCTTCTTTGTCTATAGCTTGACCAAGAGTTTATTTCTCTCTCCATTTTGCCTTTTGTTTCTTTACTTTAAGGCTTTGAGATCCTTTTAATACTTAACTTTTCTTCTGTCTTTTTTTTTTCATATACATGTATCTCTATACTCGAATTGTGTAACTAACTTTGGTTTATTATAATACAAGCATGATTTATTTTCTTAATGATGATATTAGTCTATGTTTTTCTGACTTCGACCACGTTGTTCTATCTTTGGTCAGTCCTTGTTTGCATATTTTCCTTTATTTTTTTTCTAGCAAGGATTTCTTCCTTCTATGTATAGTACTTTTCTGAGCGAGCTCCATTAATTACTTTCTTGAATGGATACTTTAACAAGGTTCAAAGTTTGATTGCTCATGTTGGTCGAATGTCTTCAATAACATAAGTACCAAGCCATATTTTTTCTAGCTTTCTCGGTTTTCCTTTTACTCGACTGCCATATAACAAGACCAGGTCTCCATTTTTTATGTCATTCTTCTTTAAGTGGCAGTCATGCCATGATTTATGTTGTTGTTTTTTCACTTCCTGGTGATGCATTGCAATTACTCTTTATTCTTCTAGTTTATTTAATTCATACAGTAGGTCATTTATGCTTATGTCCTGGTCAAATTTATCCATGGCTTCTACCCTATCGGAGTTGAACCAAAAGTGAAATGGAATAACATATTATTGTCCATATACTAAATTGAAGGGATTTTGTCAAGCCAATTGCTGATAAGAAGATCTATACACCCATAATACTATGAGAATTTTATCATCGCATTCATTTTTGTCGACACCACAATTTTTTGTGCATCATGTATTTAATGTTTTATTGAATGCTTCGACAACCCCATTTTCTTGGGGGTGATATGTTGTTGTTCATCTGTGGTCAATCATAAAATTCTTTAGCAGGACTTGGATTGTTTCATTTATGAAATGTGTTCCCTAGTCTCTAATTAGTGTAAGTGTAAATCCAAACCTTGTGATTATGTTCTCCTAAATGAACTTCGCTGCCACTTCTTTGGTACATGATTTGACTGGTTCAACTTCTTCCCATTTGGTTACATATTCTACTGTAGTGATAATATATTTGTTGCTGGTTCTTTTTTCTCTTTGAGGGAAAGGTCCAACAAAGTCGATTGCCCATATTTCAAATGTTCAATTAGAGTTTAATGAGGTTAGTGGAATCGCATTCTTCCATAGAGTTCGACTAATCATTTGAAAACTATAAAACTTTCTAACTTTCTGCCGACATTCTTTGTGTAAGGTCGACCACCAAAGACCCAGTTGAAGTATTTTTTGAGATTTCAAGTCGGTCTGGAAATGGCCCCCAGCTGGTCCTGCATGAGCTTCGTTGATAATTATTTCTCTTTCATGTTTGATAGTGCATCTCCTTAGCATATTCTCTGGTCCCTTTTTTTACATATATCCATTTATAATGGTGAATGATGTTTCTTTTAGGGATAACACCTTCTTTTGACTTGTTGTGAGATCATTTGGAGCCTTTCCTTCTTCCAATTTTTTTTTTATCTCCTCTGTATATTTTGGTGCATCTTCGATTCAAAATAGATGTGTGTCTGGAAGGTCTTCATCTATTCCCATCATATCCTCTCATGTGTCAAGTCGGG
Source organism: Picea mariana (assembly GCA_032191745.1). NCBI lineage: Eukaryota > Viridiplantae > Streptophyta > Pinopsida > Pinales > Pinaceae > Picea > Picea mariana. Next base: position 8,038 of record JASDQU010949305.1, on the reverse strand, counting down.
ATAAATGGTCGGGTCAGATGTTCATTTTCCCAGGTTGGATGATTATTTCAAATTCAAATTCTTGGAATAATAGTAGCCATCGAAAAATCTTTCCTTGGTGAACCAGATTATTAACTAAAAATTCTAATTCCTGACGATCTATAAAGAATGTGAAAGAATTGGAAAGCTAGTAATGTCGAAACTTTTGTAGTGAAAATATCATTGACAAAGATTCCCTTTCTGTGGTCGAATAGTTTCTTTCTGGTTTGTTCAATTTCAGAATGGTGTACGTATTTTGGTGATCGATTATGTCATCATATGGTTTCACTAGAACTGATCCAACAACAACATTTTAGGCATCGGCATGGATGTGAAACCTTCTCGACCAGTCATGAAATTTTAATACAAGGGGCTTCGACTAGTTTTTTGTTTAATAGTTGAATGATTCTTGGAAGTATTTACTTCATATGAACTCAACTTCTCTTCTGAACAACTCATCCATTGGGAATGTGATATCTGAATAATGGCATATAAATTTTTTATATTATCCCATGTGTCCCAAGAAAATTTTAATTTTTTTCTCATTTATGGGTGGCTTCAGATAGAGGATGATTTGGATCTTTTCCATGTCGAATTTTACTCTGTATTTGCATACCACATATCCTAACAAAATGCCAATTGGTGTGGAAAAAATGCACTTCTTAATGTTAATGGATAGTTGGGTTTTTTTGCATCATTTCAGCATCAATCAAAGCCATTGTATATAATTTTTAAATAAGTTGTATATTGTCTAGTCATTGTATATATATATATACTCTTGGAATTCTTTGACCACTATTCTTGAGAAAACTATTGGGGCATTCTTTAGTCTGAATGGCATAACTCTATAGGAAAAAGAGCCAAATTCTTAGACAAATGTTGTCTTTTGTTGATCCTCTTTGGCTATTGGTACCTAATTATATCAAGAGAACCCATATGCAAATGAATAATATTCATGGCCCACAATTTCATTAATTATTTCATCAATGAAGGGGGTGGGGAACGAGTTTGTCACGATCAATTTATTGAGCCCTCTCAAATCAACACAAATTGGTAGTTTCTTGGAGTTGTGATTTTTAAGTTGTACTACCATAGGGATTTCCCATTCTACTTTTTCGATTGGGTAGATGATGCCTACTACTAGCATTCCATCAATTGTTTTTTGGACAATGGGATTATATTTGTGGGCTAACTTGTATGGACGGTTTCTAATCAGATTTTCCCCCGAGATAAGTTCAATCCTCATTTATCCCATTTCTTCTACAAGTCCTTTTAAATTTGTGTAGTCTCATGAAAATACATCTTGATATTCTTTTAGCAGATATGTTGTGTCAGTTGTCCTTTTTACCGACCAATCGTTGCCTACTTGTACCATTTTTAGTTGATCATCCTTTGATATGTTGAATTCTTTAGTCTTGATTTTAGCATTCATCCACTTTAATGGTTTTTCTTAATCGTTGTACTATTCCCCTTCTTCGATTCTGGTAAAGAGTTTTGTAAATTTGGGTTGTTTGTGATCTTCCTTTTCTTCCTTAGATATATTTAGTATTGATTTTACATTGTTTTGCAGCATCAGATGATCCTTTTTCCATTTGAAGCTCTGTCCTGGACAACTTATATTCTCCATTTTGATTCTTCGAGCTATCATAATCCCCTTATTTTATGTCAAAAACGAGGCTGCAAGTTGATGTCAATCCAAGGTCGACCATCATCTTCCCTTTTTATCTTTGTGTAGCTGGAGTCAATTTTATAGGAAAATTTTAATCTGATGTGTTTCTTCTCTTAGATGTTCCTCTTCTGGGGTGAATTTGAAGTCTTCGATAAAATATTCTTTTATTTCAGACCAATTTAGCGTATGACCACAAGCTTCTTCAATCTTGTACCATTTGCTTGGTATTTCGTCTAACGTGCTTGGAAACATATGGGGCCATACCCTTTCATCTTTGTATCTGATTATGTGCCATTCCTTCTTAGAATTGTGAATATGTTCAAGTGGATCATACCTAATTTTAAAAGTGGGAATGTCAACAGTTTTGCATGGTTTCTTTTCCCTAAATAATTCTATGTATTATGTTGATACATTTTTCCACGTTTGAAGTCTAGGGGAATGTGTTTCCCACCATCTTGCAGCATAGCATATGAAGGTTTCTACTAGGCATTTAGTCCTTCCATGATCTCCAATAGATTTGGAAATCACTTCAACATGTGTCGAAGGTGCATTCCGTTCATTATAACGTAAAGTTGATTGTTCTGTTGTCGATCGAGACGAGGGTGGGATTCTGTCAATGTTTCTTTTCATACACCATAGTTATTGCTTGGATCGAAAAGCATGTCCTTGGCTCTTTTATGGGAATAAATTCAATGTACCAACAATATTTTGCATGTGCTTTGTATTTTTCTAACTGCTAGTTACATAAGGCTAAGTCTAAGTTATGCCCGACCAACATAGGATATTATCTCAAAATTTATCCTTCTGAGTTTGGTTCAACATAATATTTTTTCTCATTGACTATTTGATAAAGGAAGCGAGCTTCTTGATCCTCATCCCATGATTCATTCCATGGTTTTACTTATTTTGGGTCCAAAGGGATGAATATTTTTCTTTTGCTTCCTCTTAATTTGATTCTATCTCTTTCAAGGGAGATAATCGCTTTCATTTTTCAACCCCATGGTCGACCAACAAGTGCTATGTATGTGGAATCCCCTTGACTAGCTTAATTACCTCAAAGTCGAATTGAGTCATTATACCTATAATTTGAGTTTCAACATTTCTAAGTATACTGATGGGCTATATCAGTATTTGATCTTCCATCTTGCGGTAATTCAAAGTTGATGCTAATGCAGGTTGGTTCATTCTTATCAATGTTTCTCTAGGTAAGATATGGACTTGAGATCTGAAATCAATGACTACTTGTTTGATTAGTACTTCAATGATTTCCAGATCGAATCACAGGTCATAATCTTTATGTTGATAAGATATCTTCCTGACATCCTTGGAAGGTCTTTTTCCTTATTTATATTCTCTTAATATGTTAAGAAAATATAGCAATCGATAGACCGATGGTTTTTCCTTTAACAATTGTAGGAATTCTTGTGTAGTATCATAATTTCATCTTCCTTTGTTTTTCCTATCTTGGTTAGAATTATTTAAGAATCTAATGGACTCCCTCATAATTTTTTCTTATTTGTCTGGATTTGGGAAGAGCCTATCCTTCCCTCTCAGTTGATCTTGTGAAGGGGTATTGATAATATCTCTCCCATCACCAGATCATGTTATTATATTTATGTTTTTTGAATTGAGTACTTCTTCTTTTGATAATGTATGTATAAGATTGATGTTTTTTCCAGTCATAATCTTGTCGAGTACTATTGGAAAATATTCAAATGAATGGTCTCTGATGTTGGATATACTACAAAATTTCAGGTCAATCTGATATTTTATGAGACTGTCTGGGCTAATATGGTTGTCCTTTCAACAATTTTAATAGTAGGTTCAACCCCAACCCGGACCACGAACTCTGAATCGACCTCGACTAGCACATCTTCATCCTTAACCATAGAAATAATTTTTTCAACCGTAATTATTAGTTTGGTCAGTAGATTTTGTATGATACAGTGTTTGTACGTTGGCTCGATTTTGTGCATTTAAATAAGATTCTAGTGTTTTAAGGTTCCCGTGGTGTGATTTTTCAGAATTGTTATCCGGATTTTATTGTGGAAAATCCGTATAACAATTCTGAAAATTCTAGTGTTCTATGACTATGAGTTTCATAGATATGACACCACTTAGAGTTCTTTAAATTTTGTGGGAATCCCATAACTTATGACACACAAACCAATGTATTATTGGGTCCTCATCTCCCTCATAGGTGGGGATGTGGTTAAATCCAATTTTTATTTTCTTTTTAGGAAAAAGTTTTTTTTGTGGTGTTTGGGTTACCACACTTTTCGACTGAGTTGTCAAGTCTTCAGTCAATTTTTCTTGCATCACTTATTCTACCAGTCGGTATTCTACTGGATGTTATTAGAGAAATAAATAATTCTTGTCAAACATATAAAGTACTTCTTCAGTCATGGAAATTTGGTCTTTTTACTCGACTAAACGTTGCTCCAATGCTCATGCTGGTTCACAAATTTGATTTATTAAATTAATTTATTCTCTTGATACTCAATTTTGTAGGGGGGGCGAGTCGGTCAAATCCTTGATTTGGATGAGCATGTTTTTGGTTTGATTTATTCCTGGCTCAATGATGGTTGTGTCTCGTAGGTTTCCATGCTCGTCAGTTCTATACCATAATCTTGCGGATTGGTCATCGATCTGAATTCTTTGCAGGAGGAACTCTTTTCTTCGGGGTATAGTTTCTAGAATGAGGGAAGAGCATATCTCTGGTCCTAACTCTTCATAATCCATGATTTCAATTTGGTCTTCTGGTTGATAGAAATTCATTCTAGCCTCTATCAACTATGCATCACTTCTTTTGTCGAGGGTCGTCGTGACTGCTTTTATTTCCAACTATGGTTGATTTATTTCATACTTAGACAACTCACACACTTTATCAGAATAATACTCCCCGATCATTTTTCTATTTGACTTCAGACTATTCCACAGGTTACAAATCTCTTCTCTTTTCTTTTTCCTTTTATGTTGTTCCAATATATGGATGTCAATAGCTTGCTTATGTGATTATTTTCCTCTTGATGAAATTTATACTTTAGTAATCACAATTCTTGGTATGCTTTTCTTGTGGCATCTTACAAATTTTACTGAGCCCCCATCGTCAACCCATCTTACTCAAAGTTAGTGGTGTTGGCCATGTTCATTTTCTCAAAAATTAGTTCCAGGCTTGTCTTGTGTCCTTGCACCTTGCATTGAGAAATCCTTCAGGAACTCTTTGTCCCTTTCTTCAAGGTTTTTATTTGGTATAGGTATACCTAGTCGAGGTTAGTATTCAACAATGTTATTGAATCCCTTTTTGAGGAGAAATTTGTGAACAGGATTCAGAACAATACACAAGAATCCTTCGTGCAAGTCAGTGTCAACTTTTTCTTTTATTTTATAAAGAGATGTTCGATCTTCAATGGCTTATTCTGAGATATATAATGTTCGACAATTCTCTCGAACTAGTCATGAAAATTCCTTTGTCCTTCATTCGTGATCTTGAGGCCTAATTTCTCATCGGTTGTTAATTTACGCATTACCCGGTTTTTTGATGTACTCAAACAAGGATTATGAGATGGCTTCCATAAATATTCTGTGACTCATCGAGAACAATCATGATCGTGCTTCTACTAATTAAAGTTTGTTTCTTCATGCAAAATTATGGATGTAATTATCATTTTTTCTCTCCCACCATTCACAAATGTCTTGTATAGTTATCATTTATGTAATATTTTTCATTCCATAGTCGAGAACTACTGGAAATAGAACCAATGCTGTAATCTAGGGAAATTTAAGAGAGAGTCACCAGTAGTTATTTACATAGGAAAACATAGCATACATACATGTAGAAATAGATGAATACATACACAAGTAATGGAAGCCCGAAGAACAACACTTTATTATATGATATATCAATGAAACACAATAGATACATTGTCTCTCATAGAGATTGTCTATTCATACTTCTATATATAGTTACCAGGTAGTTGTAGCTGCTTAACAACGTGGGTCAGTCGGTTAACAGATACCTTTACGGACTTATACTTCCGACTTGAATGGTCGACCAACTATCTCTTAGTTGACCATCGGGTCTAGTCAACAGAGTCGACTAGCCCCTACAACAGGTATCCATATTTTGAGATTGCATCATGTAGCATGCCATAGAGTTCCGTGAAGAAAGTATAAGGTGTTATACTCATTTTTTTCAAAATTTTGAGAGGAATTCAATGGTTCTCTTTGTTTATGAGTTTGAGAAACATATAAAAAGGTCACTGTAATAAGAAAAAAAAATTGAGAATTAATAAAGAAGTCTCCCAATTGGAGGCAGACCCAAAGACGTAGCCCAAGATGGGTGAACTTTGTTAACAAACTTATGTAATGAGATTTTGTTATTGTTGTTCTATTTTACTTATTTTCATGCAAGTTATTCATTAGTTTAATGAGTTTTGATAAGTAAGTGAATTCATATTATTTTCATATAGTCAAACGGTCATATATTTCGAATCTAGTTGGATGTTGATGTGTACTCAAGAAATAATTTAACATCTATGGATTTTTGGAACATCAAGATTTTCCCAAGCTTCATCGGGGCATTAATTCCTTCAAGATGAAAACTTAAGTTAGGAGAGATCGAAATTATGATTAGTCAATGTGATTCACCATTCCTATTATCCCATTTGACGTTTTTTTCATCATTGGTCGATTCTTGTTCTTTTCCCAAGGTAATATGGTACAATCCTTTAATTTTTAGTGAATCTTCCATATGGAATTTCCATGAGAAGTAGTTGTTGTTGGTATGAAAAATATCAATGGGAGAATCTATATTAAAATATGCAGAGAATATAGACTTAAATTCTAAAATTTNGAAAACAAACTTCATATGTGAAATTTATGTCATTTTAAAAAAAAAGACATAAACGATAACCAAATAATGAATGTCTGGAATTTAAAAAAAAAAACTAACAAAAAGGAGACTTAAACTCAATACCTCTTACTAATTAAAGTAACTTTCAACCAAGTGAGCTAGTGCAAAACAAATTATAGTCATAAGAAGGAGGAGTGGGGTTGTTGTTGGTGGTGGTGTTGTGGTTGTGGAATATGACCTTGGTTTTGGACTTGTCACTTGGGATTGTAAGAAATAATAGGATATTTATCTTTCTCCAATAGAAGAAGAGTATCGAGTAGCCATTAATGCAAGTTAAGAAGACTTATGTCTTCGACATATCCTTTCAGAGTTTGGATTCCATCAACAACATATAACCACCCTCTGGTGCGAAAATCATAGTTCCATAAAGCTTGCTAAGGATCCAATTAAACATAAACACAAAAAACACATTGAGCTACAAATTCACTTCATCCGAAATATCATTCATGATCGAGTTATTGAAGTTCTCTTTTTCCCTACAGAAGATCAAGTTGTAGATATTTTCACAAAGTCTCTTACAGAAGTGAAGTTTTCCAAGATTCGATCTATGTTCGGAGTTCAAGAAGTTTTCATTTAAGGGTGGATAGGCTCTAATTACTCCTTCCTTCTCCTATTGTGTCACCTTTTTAAATCCTTCAATCTCATCCCAGGTTGTTCTTAAGGGGGGATGTTAGTATATTTAGACACTTAAAAGTTAGTTAAGGTCAACTTGGTCTAATGTGTTGTTAGGTTAAAGTGTGTTTCTTATTGTGTTTCCTTAGTATGCATTAGTATGCACCTGTAATCTGATGGTCACAGTATGTTCCCAACATAAAGTGATTTGATGAATCATATTCTCCTTGATTTTAACGACTGTTAAAATAATGTAACCTCAAAGAGTATTCTTATAATTATTGTTATTTTATTCATAGGATTAATCCCCATTGTGGATTAATCATGTCGGTAATTGTATTAGGACCAAATCCCCTTTTGTGGATTGGTCAACGGACAACTATAATAGGAAAAATAAGAAGTTGGCCCCAACAGTTAATNTAAGAAGACCTAGAAATATAATAAAGGTGGGTTTACCCACCCAGATTAAGAAGTCGGCCCTGCCAGTGAAGAGACACTTCACACATGCCAGAACTTGTATAAATAAAGGAGGCTAGTGCCTCATTTGAATACAACTCACTTGCTTAGTTTGAGAGAAAATTTCTAATATGTTACCGAAAAAAGAGAGAGGGAGAAGAGTGGCACATATTTTGGAGAGGAGTATCTGTATTGGTTTGAGTTATCTCTTGACATTGTATGGGCAATTTATGATAAAGAAGTTTTTGCTGGGTTTTCTTCCCCTAGAGGGTTTCCCAGGATAAATGTTGTGTCTCTTGTGAATGTATATTTCTTAGTGATCTTGTTCTTATGTTTCTCTTATCTATTGAAATGCAAAGAACTATAAT
>JASDQU010949302.1:28554-42627 GCA_032191745.1 Picea mariana | reverse complement strand
AAATGAAGGATAGTCCACCTGGAGTGATCAGTCCCAGGCATTGGTGGGAAACCTTCGCAGATGTTTGGAGGTTTCAAAACAAAATCAAACACAAAAATTTATCCCAGCTGAAAGTACTCCACTTAGTAACAGTTCAGAGCAGCTGGCGTTCGCGAACCATGAAGGCAAACCGTTTCAGATTCCTGGAACGCCTAGAGTTTCATTTTTTCTTCTTAAAAGACTGATGTATGTAAGATTCAGGGGGGCGCATGAGCGCAACACTGGGAGAAAAATCTTTTTCAAGAGAGATTCATTGTAATTGCTGAGTTATTGTGTAAGCCATTATTGGAGTAATAAAAAGATGTTTACTTGCGACTGTGAGATTCATCACGGTTGATTTCTTTCAACAAGTTCTTCTTATTTTCTGCTGTGTTAAATCTGTTTGGATTGCATTTATGTGTTCCTTACTTGCAGTTGATATTGTTGTTACCATAGCCTTATGTCTTCCTTAATCCATTACGACTGCATTACATTTTGTTTTCCTCTAACTGATGGGCTTCATTACACTTTAGTACGACCACTACTATAACGAAAGGATTTGGGTTTTGTGCAATTGTTTATTTCCTTTCCTCTGCACCGGCTATCAGCTATGTAAGACCAATCTACATTTTCATATTTCTGCATGTATCCTTTGCTACGTCAGCCTTTCCTTTTTCTTTCCACTGCCGCATCATGATTCTTCAAAGCGCTGAAAGATAGACTCACTTTGCCTCACTTTCCGCAAGTATTTGATCTCTGCTATTGTCTCTTTTCTTCGATTTTCATTTGACTCCATTCCCAATGGATCATTTCCCTGGTTTAACACCCAAACTCCAAAAATCTAAGACTATCATTTACCCATAAATCTGCCCACCTTTTTCACGCTACTTAAATTCCTATTGTGACATTGTTCGAGAGATCCCTCTCGTGTTGGAGGGGCAGCTCCCAATCCAAAGTGGTTCGAGGTTGCCTCGGTATTGATTTACTGCAGCCCATTTTAGTTTCGAGTGACAACAGAAGGTATGTCTAACTGCTATCTAGATTTTGATTTCTGTGAACATTGTCTATATGGGAAGCAGAATCGAGTAATATTCCCCTCTGGTGCAATGAGGGTAGAAGGAATTTTATAGCTAGTTCACAGTGATGTTTTTGGACCTGTGTCAGTCCCATCATTGGGAAAATCTGTGTACTATGTCTCATTTATAGATGAATTCTCGAGGAAGACTTGGATATATTTCCTGAGGAAGAAATATGAAGTCTTTAATAGGTTTAAAGAGTTTAAGGCTCTTGTTGAGAATTAAACAGAGAAAATAATTAAGGTGTTGAGGACAGATAATGGCAGAGAGTTATGTGGAAATTAATTTGAAGATTTTTGTAAGAAGTGTAGTATAGCTAGGCAGAAGACTACTCCATATACACCTTAGAAGAATGGAGTTGCAGAAAGGATGAACAAGACGTTGACGGAAAAAGCAAGGTGCATGCTCACTGGTGTCAGGTTAGGGAAAGAATTCTGGGTAGAGGCAGTGGGTACTGCATGTTACTTGGTCAACAGATCACCCTCATCAGTGTTGGATGCCAAGACTCCACAAGAGGTATGGACTGGTAAGGAACCTTCTCTCACACATCTCAAGGTATTTGGTTGCGATGCATATGTTCATGTTCCAAAGGAAAACATGAGTAAGCTTGATAAGAAGGTTGAAAAGTGTATCTTTATTGGATATAAAGATGGTCTCAAAGGTTATAAGCTTTGGAACCTAGAAACTAAGAAGGTAGTGTATAGCCGAGATGTGGTATTTAGAGAAATGAAGGATATTGTTAAACATGAAGTCCTACCAAGTAAGGAAGAACCAGAGAAGATAGAGTTTGATTTAAAGGATGATGAATCAGATTCTACAGAAGAACATGAATCAGAAGAAGAATATCCTCATACTCTAGTATTGGGGAGATTGGTTCGAGAAAGAAGGCTACTGGAAAGGTATAGTCCATCTGATTTATGTTCAAATTTTTCTTTGTCTGCTACTGATGATGATCCTAGAACTGTCAAGGAGGCAATGGATTCAGAGGATGTAAATCTGTGGAAAAGGGCCATGGGTGAAGAAATAACATCTTTGGATAAGAATGAGGCTTGGGATCTAGTGGAGTTACCCACTGGAAGAAATTCCATTGGCAACAAATGGGTATTTAAAAAGAATCTAAATGCAGAAGGAAATTGGAGAAATACAAAGCTCGGTTAGTAGCAAAGAGTTATTCCTACGTTGAGGGAATTGATTTTGGTGAGATTTTATCTCCTGTTGCCAAGTTAAACCTCCATAAGAGTTTTGTTATCTGTTGCTACTGCATTTGAATTTTAAATAGAACAAATGCATGTGAAGATAACATTCCTACATGGGGATCTGGAAGAAGAAATCTATATGAAGAAACCATAAGGTTATGTTGTGAAGGGAAAGAAGGAGCTGGTATGCAAGATGAAAAATTCCCTGTATGGTTTAAAAAAATCACCAAGGATGTGGTCTCAAAAATTTGATACTTATATGTTGGGACTTGGATTCACAAGAAGCAAAGAGGATCACTGTGTATATTTTAAATTAATTGGTGATCATTTGATTTATTTGGTCTTATATGTGGATGACATGTTGCTGATAGGAAACAACAAGGAGATTATCCAGGATGTGAAAACTCAGTTGTCCTCTAAATTTGACATGAAGGATATTGGTGCTTGAAATTTCATTTTGAGAATGGAAATTAAAAGAGATCAAAAAAGGAGGAAACTATGGTTAAATCAGAGAAAATATGTCAAGACAGTATTGTAGATGTTTAATATGCAGGAATGTAAACTGGTCAAGGTTCCTATTCTTGTTGGTGTAAAGTTATTTGTGGATCAGTGTCCCAAGACACATGAAGAGGAGGAGGACATGTCTCATGTTCCATATGTGAGTGCAGTTGGTAGTTTGATATATGCAATGGTCTGTAATAGATCAGACATTGCACATGTAGTGGGAGTTTTGAGAAAGTATATGTCAAAACTAGGGAAGGAGCATTGGACAACAGTTAAAAGGGTTTTCAGGTATTTGAATGGCACTGATAGCTATCGATTGTGTTACGAAGGAAGACCAGGATTGGATAGAGTGGTGGATATACATGGCTTTGTGGATGCAGACTGGGCTGGAGATCTGGATCATAGGATATCTACAAGCGGGTATGTGTTTAACCTGTTTGGAGGAGAAATAAGTTGGATGAGCAAAAGACAGGCTGTAGTGGCACTTTCAACTACAAAATATGAATACATGGCAGCCACTCATGCAAGTAAGGAAGCCGTATGGTTACAAATATTGTGTTAAGGTATTGGGTTAGTACAACAAGCTATAAGGATAGAGTGTGTCATTCAGAGTGCAATTTTTGTGGTGAAGAACCCTACTTATCATTCAAAGACAAAGTATATTGATATTCAATATCACTGTTGGAACAAACCCCTTTTTCTAAAATTTTCAAGACTAAAGATTATCTATGGAGCCACCTCTTAACAATGATCTTTATTTAAGAGACTTGTTTTGGTTTCTCGGAAATCGACAGTTCGCGATGTATAAAGAGCTTTTTTCCTAGCCTACTTAAAGCCCCGAGTTCCAAAACCTTGAGAACCTGTTTTAAACACACTTAAGCGCAAGATAAAGGTGTTTAACTTTAAATAAGGCCCATAACAATTTCATGATTTGGGTTTCCATGCGATAAAGTGTTATCGAATTCTCACCCTCCATAGTCCCGACTCTCGAACTCGTGAAGTTTAGAAAGTTATTTCCAAATCACGACTAATTAAAATTTTTAAACAAGGATTATCACTTAAGCTAATCATGTCGCGAGTTCATGATTCGGTCTTTACTTATGCAATGAATTCCAAGGATATGATACCTGTAACCCCGATACCCGATATCCTTTTTTTCTTGATAAATTAAAAACCAAAGGTAGTTTGTGTTAATATGCCAAATCACATTTTCGCGATCTCCGGGGTTCATGGTCCAAAAACTGAGGGTAGAAATATTCCGAAGTTGCGAACGCCGAAAAAAGAAATTAAGAACTAAAAGAACTTAATAAACAGACTACGCCAGATTGACTAATGCCTTAATCAACTTTTGCGCTGGTACATCCTACGAACATAGATTTAAACATCTCTGTGTTTTTCCCGAGTCACGCCATCAAAACATTTATGACATTTATAAGAAGGTCCTGTGAAGTGATTGATACTAAGATCTGATTTTATCTCTAAAATATTTCCTTTAATGATTTGAACATTCTGTCAGCGAGAACTCATATAGGATTTAAGTGCTCAAAATGAAAGTATTACTGTCATTCATTTGAATTTCTTTCTAGTTTTCTGCAGAGCCATTTTGCCAAAGTAACCCCTATTTGTATTTTCTCTTTCTGTGATAGGAGGCCGAATTACAGGGTTCTATATTATGGCTCTGAGGAAAACTCCCAATATTACTGGTGAAAGTTTGGGTCAAGGTTCAGATATTATCTCCGATACTTCACCCAGGAGCATCAATACTGTCTAAACATGGACACAAGTCTCTGACATCTTGCAACGTGAGCTGATCAATTGTTTGAACGATTCCAGCAGTAATGAGAAAGAGGACATATCCATAAAATATAAAGTTGTCACTCAGTCCGAGATACACAAGATCGCAGCAAGGCCACGTCTCCTCCCATATTGTGATATGATAAAATGGGCACTGGACCATGCAGACATCCCAACCAGGACAATTTTCAATGAGCAGAAGGTGGTGGTTGGGACTTTCAGGCTAGAACATATACGGGAAATGTACAAATTGTCTCCCATGCCGAGATTCACACACAACATCGAGTTCTTAGAAGTCTTCAAAAAGAAAGAATGTGAGCAGTATGGGAAAATCCTATCTGACCTTATTAAAGATTGGTATTCACACCCCGTGAAATTCAGGGCCGACTCCATGGAATCTATTTGATCTCAATGTTGGAGCCACAATTCATGTATGTAGTAATGATGGTCTGTAGGCTGTATGGGAAGGAGGATACCACTCACTTCTTCCTCCCATGGGTGCCGCTGATTCACACAGTGGCTGAGGGTTTCACGTTCGATTGGGCCAACCTTTTGTCTGATAGTCTGGCCAGCCGGATCACAAAATATCGAGAGAAAAAGGCAAGTGGGAGAATGTGCTCATTTTTTATGTTGGCTTAGATAATGGATGTTGTGTGTTTCTTGACGCCTTTCCCATTAATGACTTGGAGTTGGACTCCAACCAACAAACAACCTATTCATGAATACCATTTGAAGCTCTAGGAGGATAAAGCCAAGGAGTTCGTATATGATATTTTCAATTGGGTAGTGGTGCCCATGCATATTTCTATCTTTGGACAACCCCCCCTGGATTTCGGATAAAGCCGCAGAAGATTTAAGCCACGTAGCAGACTGGTATATTGAAAGGGAATTTTCATATTCACGGTTTTTGGTTGCTCTGTTCCACAATACGCCCTACCTCTATTTTTACCAGATAAGCTGGTGTGTTGTGAGATTTCCAGGAAAACGGTGCTCGGAAGGATAAGCAAGGAACTCAAGGGAGTACAGAAGAAGGTATGGCCACCTTTTCCCATACACACTATCACCTATTCTTTATTAGATTTTGGTCATGCTAAAGTAGAGGCCACAACCCTGAGCAAGATGAGACTAGTGGGAATCAAGTTTAAGAGGCATGACCCACATAAGATTGTGGGAAACCACCTGGCAAGTTGCAGCCTGAAAAGATATGAACACGAAGTCTCCCCCCATGACGAAGTTTTCTGAGTGGTAAAAACTTACTCAAAAGTTCTAAACCGGGTTCGAGCCCTCCAGTCCAGAAATATGTTTGATTTTTATAAGTTCCAGGAGCATCGGAGGAGCGGGCTCCCCAAAGTTTTGTTAGGTATAGTCTCAAAATCCCCGGGGTCTCAGCAAGTAGAAGCCGAGGGCCCGAAATGCACAGGCCCGGATGAACATGAAGCTCAAGGAAACACAGAGAAAACTAAGGTCCCCGAACAAGAATATGAAGGCCCAAGCCACGAAGAAAGATCCCTAGGGGTAGATAATCTAGACAAACAGATCGAGGTTAGAGTCGAGATGCCCGCGAAGCAGGTAGAAGACCCACTATTGCTCACACTGAATAAATCGGGTACCGATGCTGGTGCGAAGAATATACCCTCAAAAATTGGCAGTCCCATCCCGTCTATCACACCCCTATAGTTTTCCAGAGGGGGCCCTGATGCTGGAGCGATATCTATAGAATACCTGACACCTATCATTGCCAAAGAGTTTTCCCCTAGCGAGTTTTTCTTTAGCAAGAAAAGGAAGGCCATAGTGAAATGGGAAACACATCACCAGGCAGGTGTAGTGGCCAAAAAATTCAAAATATTGACAGAAGACAAAGATTTAAAAGAAGAAGAGTTCGCTGACGAGATAGTGGGAAAGTTGGGGGCCTATTCCACCGTAAACCAATACTTAGTTGGGACCCTAAGGAGCCAATTGAAACACAAGTATTGGTTGATCAACGAGTTGAAGAGTCATCTATCAGAATCAGAGATGAATGCCCAAAACGAGGCATATAAAGTGATCGAGCAAGCCAGAGGGGTCGAACGACAGGAAATCGAGCAGCTCAAGACTAATCTTGAGAAAGTACAGTAGTTGATCGAAGAGATCCAAACACAGGTTGAGTGACAGGAGGAACTAATAAACCAGCTACTGTCAAAATTGAATGTTGCTGAACACCAGGTCTTAGATATAAAGATATTACAATCCTAAGCCACTGAAATCTGAAAGAAGGTAGAAATGGCTTAGGGGAATGTACTTGCTAAAGTAGAAACCATCCAGAACCACATTCAAACAATAGATCAAGCACTAAAGGATATCTCTTCGAGGGAAAGAGAAGTTGGGGCAGCTCGTAATACTTTCCAGAAGGCTGTTATAGCAACAATGAAAGAAGAAACGGTTGGTAGCTCCAGGTTGTCCATTCCAGAGAAAACCAAAGGTAATATCCTGTTGAAGACATGGGAGCATAATATATCAGAGAATAAGAAAATGGCTATATATATGAGAGATGCTTGCGAAGAAATATTTGGCTTAATAAATAAAAATCTATTGGATCTTGATAAGGAGAGTAGTGCAGGAACGTTGGGCAAAATCAATATAGCCAAACATTTGTTGGATATCAAGGAAAGTGTGGAAAGGGAGCAGGCCAAATTGTCCCAGCTAAATCAGGTTGATATGGGCCAGGTGGATAAATGGCTAGTAAAGATAAACTTGCAATTATTTTCTATTATCACAGAAGACAGACAAGTAGGAAAGATATTGCCATAGCTGGAAAAAGATTGCTACACCTTTGAGGCTAACAACCTAACAGAACCTTCCAGGTTGGTAGCTCAGTTGGTGGAAAGATGCGTGAATTGTATCGAGCGGGGGATAGGACGGACCGTTGAAGGCAGAAATTGACATATGTTTATCTCATTCTATTTTTGAAAGCTGGAGAAAGCAAGAAAAGAAGGTGCCCTGCCATTATGAACGAGAACCAAGGATGAGGAAATGAAACGTTTCATTTTTTCATTTGTAACTGAAACCTTAAAATTCAAAACATTTTACCTTGGTATAAGTATAATTTAGAAAGAAGGAATGAGGGCTTTTTCTTTTGGCAGATTGCAATAGAGAAATTTCCCTTTGTCGGGATTAATACAAAGCAAATTGAAGACTCCATATTTTGTCAAGATTGAGTTATGTGATTTCCTCTGTTATTTCATACTTCATGTCATTTTTATATATATCTTTAATGAATGCTTTAATTGCAATTTAGTACAACCTCTACTGTGGAAATCATGTTTTAGTTATCTAATTATTTACATCTTTTCCTTTGTATCGACTATTAGCAGGTACAAGACCTACGGATTACTTAGATCTCTATATTTTATGCTTCATTAAAGTGTTTTTTTTCTTTTTCTTCTTCTGTTACAATGTGAGATTCCTCCGGAATTGATGCATCACATTGTCTGAAAGCTCTATGTTTTCTTTCATTTCATACTTGGTTTCAAATTTAAACTCGGTTACAGAAAATGGCCTTCGATTTTGTTAAACTATTAATTTGTTTTACATGAGTTTTTCCCATATAATCTAAAATTGAATCAACAACTTAAAAGCAGCAATCCCTTAAAATTTTGTTCCTTAAATGACTGCCCCTATTGCAAGGAAACCTCATGTAGAACCCGACCTCTCAGACCAAACCAACATTGCCTTAAACCTCTTTGATACTATCCTAAGAACTGCAACCACCCGGGTTGAACTCAAACTTGTGGGAAGCATAGAATGGGACATAACCATTCAAGAACAAGTGGAAGTTAGACATAGACAACTTAGAAATCAACCATAGTTTCTCTTCCAGTTGTTTGCTCCTTTCCATATCTTTTACCCTCTTCTAGGTGCCTAGAATCTATACTTCGTATCCTTAAGTATAGACTTTGGAACACCATCTTTTTGGCGCCGTTGCTGGGTAAGAAGATACAAAATTATTTTCCCTGGGAGAACGAAATTTGCAAGTTTCTACTCTTTGATAGTGAACAAAGAGTGAACACTTTCCGAAGGCTAACTTTTATTATTCACTTGGAGACTCCACGTTTAAGTAAGATGGAATCTGGTCGAAGGAACACCAGACAAAACCTAGATGGTAAACAAACCACACCCGTTTTCGATCCCTAAAAAATATTAAAAACAAGAGGCTCGCATAAGCCAACTACTGCGGTTTACCAACTTAAACACACACAAAATAAGGCTAATATTTTGTTTGAAATGGTAACTTTTTGAGAAACCCCCACCGAAACCCTTTTCGGAGAAACTTCGTCCAAGACAGTCGAATTTGAAACCCTAAAACCAATTTGGGTTTTCCCAGAAGTTAAATCTAAAACTTATACGACCACCTCCTGCACAAATGAAGGGGAGAATCCTTCGGTAACATTTGCGGTGATTGATATTCCATCAACTTGTCTTTTGGATTTCCTGAACTCAGGAGGCACTGAAGAGTATACCATACACTCAAATTCCATGCCTGCGGGTTCTCCCATCTACACCTCTTGCAATTCAGAGCAACCAAGCCCTAGTATCTCGTTCCCCCCTTTTTCAGTTTTCTCCTCTCTCGAAGAATCTAAAGATTCACTATACATCTTCCAAAACCCTCTTTACAACATACCGGTTTCCTCTCCTAGAATATATATGGCTTCCACAGAAGGATGAGTGGGAGGTCAAGTGCCATCCCCACCCCCTAGGTTTTTCAACAAAGTAGTTGCCAGATACGCTCCTCTGGTCCTCCCAATACCTCTTCATGATCTACCAGAAAACTACATGAAAAACTTACCTAAGTTCATAGGTGAAGGAGATTTAACCATGACTGAACACATAAATTTCTTTGATCAGTTCGCAAACATCCTAGGGCTCGAACATGAGGATGCGTACTCATGGTTGTTTGTCCAGACTTTTGAGGGGCAGGTGAGAACCTGGTTTTGAAATTTGCTCACCAGTCTGATATTATCCTACGATGCTCTAGAAGACTCTTTTCTCAGACTGTGGGGTGAAAGAAAAGATAATTTATATTATTTGACTGAGTTTGGATCTTTAAAGAATTTTTTTTTAGAAACTGTCATGGAATTCATTCATATATTTAACAAGTTGTATAAAAAGATCCCGGTC
Source organism: Picea mariana (assembly GCA_032191745.1). NCBI lineage: Eukaryota > Viridiplantae > Streptophyta > Pinopsida > Pinales > Pinaceae > Picea > Picea mariana. Next base: position 32,885 of record JASDQU010949302.1, on the reverse strand, counting down.
AAAGTTAAATTGTCTCAACCTGCAGCCAAGGTAACCTTTGTAGGAGCTTTCGAACCCAATTTTGCGCTATTATTAATAGAAAGGAGAGGGGTCGACCTAATTCGAATGAAGGATGATGCTATAGAGATTGAATCAAACAAGTTAGCTTCTGGTAAGTTAAAGACAAAAATAGAAACGAGAAACAGAGAGACCAAACGTTTTAGAGAACAAGCGGGACCCTCAAGATCTAGGAGGTCTTCAGATGATAAAATAGATGATATGGGAAGGATAATTAAAGAGTTATCAAATAAAATTTCTAGGATGGAGCTAGACCAATCCAAAGTAGATCATTTCATTAAGAGAGAATTCAGGAGAAACCCCAATCCTCAAATTCAACAAAGACAGGTTAAAAATGAGGACCAAAAAATTCAAACCCCTTTAAAAAATGAAAAATTTATTGGAGGAAATGACATGCAAGAATTTGAGGACTTGGAAGAAGACGTAAACAATTTGGGCGATGACTGCATGCAGCCTCATTTAACTAAGGAATATTATGAGAAGTCCCTGAAAACATAACAACCGTCAAACAAAGATGATAACACAAACAACACAGATGATTCTACTTATCAAGAAATGATCGATTCTATAATGGCTGAGCTCCAACATAAGTACATTCTGAGACCCAAAAATAAACCTGTGTCGACTCCTCAACCCAAGAAAATTATCCCCATAGGTGAAACATATGATCCCACCCTAAAGGATATCCAGATACCAAACAACAAAGTAAAAGGGGTGGACTCACATAGTCCCAAAGTAAAGGAGTCTGAGATCCAAGCGAGAAGAACTAAGACAGCTGAAACTCAAACACTGGAAACCAAAGTCACAGAAAATAAAACGGTGCAAACAAATAAGTTAGAGAAGAAGGAGCCCAAAGTTTCAACTAGAGAAACGGATAAAGGTGTGGGAGGTTTCAGCCTAGAAAATGAGATAAATAAGATCAAGATACCAATACCTCTAGTTGAATTGGCAAAGAATCCTGTGTATCGAAAGCAAATAACCAAGATGATAAATTTTTTAGATTTCAAAATTCAGTCTGATGTAATAAATTTGGAATATGATAAGCCTAATATCACTTTTGGTCCACATTTCAATGGTGCCAGGGATACTGTCGCCCCCTTTTACATTACCTTGAATGTGCATGATCGACTATTGCATAATTGCATGCTGGACTCTAGAGCCTCACATAATGTGATGCCCAAGTCTATAATGGATAGATTTGGCCTCGATATCACTAGGCCCTATGGAGATCCATACTCTTTTGATTCAAGGAGAGTTAAGTGCACGGGCATGATAAAATATTTAGTAGTCACTCTTGCATAGGTTCCGGTGAAAAGTGTCCTAATGGATATAGTTATCGCTGATATACCTCCGAAGTATGGTTTGTTATTATCTAGGTCTTAGGGAGCCAAACTTAGGGGGTCTCTTCAGCTTGACATGACCTATCCCATGATTCCTATTTTTGGCGGATAGTTCACTCGGTTATATAGGGAAGCATGGTTGGAATACACAGTAAGAGATCCATAGAATCCTAACAACTACCCTGTTTATGTCGCCGATCAATATCTGGGAAATTGTATTTTATCTTTTGATGATGGTGTAAATGACTCTACATAAGAAAATTACATAGATGAAAATGTGTATAGCACTAGAATTTGGAAAAAAAAATTTGACTGTGCCTCGTCATGTGAAGGAGCAGGCATAGGAGTACTTTTTGTAGCACCTGAAAATAAATTTGTTATCCCCTTTTCTTACAGGCTTCAGTGGGACATAGACTACACAAATAATGTATGCGAGTATGAAGCTTTAGTTTTGGGACTAGAAGCAGCCAAGAAGCTGAACATAAAGAACTTAGAAGTCTATGGAGACACATAGTTGATAGTAAAGTAGATAAATCGACAATACCAGGCCAAGCACCCGAGATTAAGATCTTACAGAAATTGTGCCTGAGATTTAATAGAAAAATTCTTCTCGTCGGTAAATGTTCATTACATTCCATGTGCAAAAAACCTGCAAGTTGATTCATTAGCCAAAGCAACCTCAACTTTTTCACCCCCTACAAATTTCAAATTAAAATACTACATAGAGGTGAGGCACAGAACTTCCATACCAAACAACGTTCAACACTGGCAAGTGTTTGAAGATGACAAACATATCATAAAGTTCCTTGAAATGGTGGATGACTTCGTCGAAACTCACATTGACCAAGAAAACCAAACCATACTTGGATTATGCAAGAGGGAGAGGATCCTTAGGAGTTCTAAGAAAATATCGTGAATCATCGCATGTTAGTTTTAAAAAACAATCAGATTCTGAAAGGATTAATCCCTTTGGAAAGACTGTTTGACCAAAATGACATGCCCTTAAAATCTACTTTGCAACCTTAATCAGAAGAGGTCGAAGATTGTGACATAGGGACCAAAGAGGATCCTAGAATAGTAAAAATATCAAAATACCTTCCTCCTGAGACAAAAGGTAAGTATGCCGACTTACTCGAACAATATAAAGATGTGTTCACTTGGTGTTACGATGAGCTGAGAACTTATGACACCATTGTGATCGAACACAAGATACCTTTGAAGCCCAGTGTCAAACCTTTTAGACAGAAACTCAGACAAATCAATCCCATTTTATTGCCCGTGGTCGAAAGGGAAGTCAAAAAGCTCATGGATGCAAAACTAATTGTGTTGCTGAGATACTCTGACTGGGTAGCTAATTTGGTCCCTGTTAGGAAGAAGAGTGGAGATATCAGACTGTGTGTAGACTTTAGAAATCTAAATAATTCCTCTCTCAAAGACAATTATCCTCTACCCAAAATGGATCACGTTTTGGAAAAAGTAGTTGGGGCAAATAGGATGTCAATGATTGATGGGTTTTCCGGTTACAATCAAATTGTTGTCAACGAGCATGATAAAGAAAAAAATCTTTCACCACTGCTTGGGGCACATTTATGTATGAAAAAATTCCTTTTGGTCTAATGAATGCAAGTGCTAGCTTCCAACACGCTATGGATATCGCTTTCGTCGGTGAGAGAGATAAATTCGTGGTTATCTACCTTGATGATCTAACTGTTTTTTCTAAATTTGATGAAGACCATCTGATACATCTGAAGAAAATGTTCAAAAAATGCCAAAATTTTGGTTTGTCCTTAAACCCCAAGAAGTCTCACTTTGCGATGCAAGAAGTTAAACTCTTGGGCCACATTGTGTCTTGAGACAAAATTAAAATCGATCCTAAAAGGGTAGAAGCTATAGACACCATACATATTCTTAGAATGTAAAAGAAATTCAATCATTTTTAGGAAAAATAATTTTTTTAAGAATATTTATACCAAACTTTGCTAAAATCGTGAAATTGATCACATATATGCTAAAGAAGAACAATGAAATGAAATGGACGATAGAAGCTAAAGCGTCGTTTACACGCATCAAGAAAGTTATCAGTGAAGCACCCATCCTAGCAAGCCCTGATTATCTGAAAGATTTCCTTATTTTCTCATTCGCATCCAAACACACAGTGGCGACAATACTCCTCCAGAAGAATGAAGAATGTTTCGAGCAACCAATAGATTTTTTCAGTAAAAGTCTTAGAGACGTTGAATTGAGATATGATATAATGGAAAATCAAGCATATGCTATGGTGAAGGAGTTGAAGGCTTTTAGGACCTACGTGCTACACTCTGAGGTAATTGCATACGTGCCCACCAATTCTGTAAAATATATATTGGTTCATCCCGACAACGATGGGAAGAGGGGTCAGTGGCTTGCTAAAATTCAAGAATTCAATCTAGAAGTGAAACCGACGAAACTAGTAAAAGGACAAGATTTGGCCAAGCTCTTAGTTGAATCAAATTTCAGAGCACTCAGAATGAATAACCTATAGGGATATGAAGGATGTGTGGAATTAACTAAGCTCGATGACAAAATAGCTACAACCAGAATCGAAGAGAAGTTTGCCTCATCGGATTGGTATAAAGACATAGTGTCCTACCTACTGACCCTGAAATGCCCAAGTGATCCATCTCTAGATAAATCCAGGACACTAAAGCTACATGTGGTGAATTACTGTATATCCAAAATCCAATTGTACTGGAAGGACCCATTATGCTTCCTACTAATGTGTTAGTAGAATCAGAAACAGAGGGGGTCATAAACGAATTTCAAAAAGGAGTGTGCGGAGGGCATCACGTCTGGAGGGAAACAACTTATAAAATCATGAGGGCAGGATATTATTGGCCTAAAATATTCTCAGATTTCAACACCAAATTAAGAACCTATAACCCTTGCCAGTTTTTC
>JASDQU010949302.1:0-28534 GCA_032191745.1 Picea mariana | reverse complement strand
AACAGAGGGGGTCATAAACGAATTTCAAAAAGGAGTGTGCGGAGGGCATCACGTCTGGAGGGAAACAACTTATAAAATCATGAGGGCAGGATATTATTGGCCTAAAATATTCTCAGATTTCAACACCAAATTAAGAACCTATAACCCTTGCCAGTTTTTCGCAGGTAAATAGAAGCTCCCAGCACTACCTTTGGTTCCGATCAAAATTGAAGCCCCTTTTCAACAATGGGGGTTATATTTTATAGGCGAAATCAACCCGCATTCCAGCGTTCAACACAAATGGATCCTCACTGCTAAAGATTACTTCACAAAATGGGTGGAGGCTATTCCAACTAGAAAGGTGATCGATTAAGTGGTAATAAACTTCCTGGAAGAGAACATACTATCTAGATTCAGTTGTCCCCGAAAGATAGTCACAGATAACACCCAGTCATTCAAATCTATGGTAATGTAAGCTTTTGCCAAAAATACAATATCGTCTTGGGTCACTCCACTGCATATTACCCCCAAGGAAATGGGTTAGCCTAGTCCTAAAATAAAAGTTTAATTACCATAATTAAGAAAGTGTTGAGCGGAAACAAAAAATATTGGCATGTGCATTTCAAGTATGCCTTGTGGGCAAATCAGATAGGTACAAAAAAATCTATTGGTACTTCTCCTTTCCAAATGGTATACGGGACCGACGTAATATTACCTATACATCTGGCGCTTCCTATGATGAAACTTTGGCAAGAAGAGAAAGAGGAACCAAACCATGTCACAAGGAGAATAAATCAACTGATTGAAGTTCAACAACACAAGGCTGTAGTGGACGAAAGGCTACAAAAATACCAGGATAACATGAAAGCACTATTTGATTATAAGGCGAAAGATAGAGATTTCCTCCCCAGGGATTTGGTTTTGAAATGGGATTCTAGGAGGGAAGAATCTGCGAAACATGGTAAATTTGATCATATCTGGTATGGACCGTTCAAAGTCACAACTTCTGAAGGGAAAAATTCATTTTTATTAGAGAATTTGGATGGTAAAATCCTCACCGCCCCTGTCAATGGGTGTTATTTGAAGCACTATATGCAATAAATGATTTCCAATTTTTCACTGTATATACCGGTTTGTGTATTTTGTTTTTTATAGCTTTTCAGTAAGTTTTACTTTCATTGCAAATAAACAGGTTAGTGTTTTTCTAGAAGTGGGGGTATGAAATTTTCAACACATTGGTCCCCATAAATCTTAAATCCCTGATACCCTTCATGTCATTTTCTTACAGGATCCTGACTTGCAGCCCAAACAACAAAAGGAGGAAACAAACGATCATGTATTGGAAAATTAACTGGTCCAAAACAGGTGATGAAAAATAATTTATTAAGAAGAAAGTGAAATGGTAAGGCAAAGGTATAAATTTCTGAAATGTCTGTATTCCAAACAAATATCACTTAAGCACAACAGTGGTCTCATGAATATGATATATTCATCTGACATGTCTTTAAAGGAACAACTGTTACTATGGTTTCTAAAAGGCTCACCTCGGTAAGATACAAATAATTAAAATAAGCTGAGGAAGTAAAGTGTCCTCAAAGAAAGAGTTTCAAGAATCAGGATTGCATAGCAACGCCTATGCTTTCAAATTTCTAACCCTTCTCTGTCATCCTTTGTCTGTCCTTGACCTCCTCTCCTCAAACACTAGACACCTTCCCATGGCCTCTACGGAGGAAGAAGAGGTTACAAATCTTAGAAAGTAATCCAGCCTTCACGAATCCTCGGTCTCATAACTGAGCAAAGTCATTGCCTCGGTTGATCCTAACTCTCTTAGGTCTTTTAACAGGTTTTAAATGACTAAGTATTTCTCAAAGGAAGACCCCTGAAAATAAATTATCCCATAATTTCCTGCAGACTAAGATGTTTTGAAAGTTAAGAGAAAGTCGATCCAGAGTAATCAAAGCGAGTTGACAGGCCTCTGTTTCAAATACTATATAGATATCACCCCCGATGTAATTTATACCATTTGATTGCCCCCACTTCATATTTTAAAAATAAAAAGAAAGATGGTGAAAGGAAATTCAAAATTGATTGCCCCCATCTAGTCCAAAGAGATGATGAAAGGAAATTCATAAAATGATTGCCCTCATCTCAACATTTAAATGCATAATTACATTTTGAAGTGGTGAAAGGAAATTCAATAAAGGGGACCAGATAACTTCACCAGAGTACTAAACAGGCTCGCTGGCAGTGAAGCAATATCTAAGATATTTGTAAGGCTATCATACATGAATTATACTACACTCTGGTAATTAGCTTTTTCAAAAATGGATCTATGTCCCAAGTCCATGCAGTACTTCCTGTTTGAAAGCATGAATTTTACTTCAATTTGATGCAAGCCGAAACACATGAGACCTGTTGATTTTCTTAAGATTGCTTTGGTCGCCTTAGGCAGGCCCAATTTCAGTGTTGAGAAAGGGAAAGTCTTCGAATGGACTGTAGTTGAGATTGGAAAGTGATCGAGTTTTAAATGCTTTCTGGAAATAAAGCTGAAACCTCAGTCTTCCCTCTGTATCCTTTTCTTTAAAATTAGTTTCACAGATACAGACTAATGACTCCATTCGCCCAATAAAGGCACGTGGTCTACTGCTCTTCTCGTCCTACAGGAAGATGAGATCCCTAGATGGATCCTATGTTGGAACAACCCCCTTTTTCTAAAATTGTCAAGACTAAATATTATCTATGGAGCCGCCTCTTAACAATGATATTTATTTAAGAGACTTGTTTTGGTTTCTCGGAAATCGGCAGTTTGCGATCTATAAAGAGATTTTTTCCCATCCTTCTTAAAGCCCTGAGTTTCGAAACTTCGAGAACCTATTTTAAACTCACTTAAGTGAAAGATAAAGGTGTTTCACTTTAAATAAGGCCCATCACAACTTTGCGATTCAGGTTTCCTTGCCACAAAGTGTTATCGAATTCTCACCCCCCATAATCCTGACTCCCGAATTCGCGAAGTTTAGAAAGTTATTCCCAAATCACGATTAATTAAATGTTTTAAATAGAGGATTATCACTTAAGCTAATCACGTCGTGAGTTTGCAATTTGGTCTTTACTTATGCCATGACTTCCAAAGATATGATACTTGTAACCCCAATACCCGAGGTTGCGAGATCTTTTTTTTCTTAATAAATGAAAACCCAAATGTTGTTAGTGATAATCTGCCAAATCACATTTTTGCAATCTCCGAGATTCATGGTCCAAAAATAAGGGTAGAAATATTTCAAAGTTGCAAATGCCAAAAAAAGAAATTAAGAAGTAAAAGCACTTAATAAACAGATTAAGCCGGATTGACTAACGCCTTAATCAAATTTTGTGCTGGTACAACCTACGAACAAAGCTTTAAACATCTCTGCGTTTTTCCCGAGTCACACCATCAAAACATTTATGACATTTATAAGAAGGTCCTATGAAATGATTGATACTAAGATCTGATTTTATCTATGAAACATTTCCTTTAATGATTTGAACGTTTTGTCAGCGAGAACTCGTATAGGATTTAAGTGCTCAAAATGAAAGGATTACTGTCATTCATTTGAATTTTTTTCTAGTTTTCTGCAGAGCCATTTTGCTAAAATAACCCCTGTTTGTATTTTCTCTTTCTGTGACAAGAGGCCGAATTACAGGGTTCTATATTATGGATCCGAGGAAAACTCCCAAGATTACTGGTGAGAGTTTAGGTCAAGGTTTAGATATTATCTTCGATACTTCACCCAGGATCATCAATACTGTCAAAACATGGACACAAGTCTCCGATGTCTTGCAACGTGAGTTGATCAATTGTTTGAATGATTCCAACGGTAATGAGAAAGAGGAAATATCCATAAAATATAAAGTTGTCACTCAATTTGAGATAACAATGGGCGCTGGACCATGCAGACATCCCAACCAGGACAATTTTCAATGAGCAGAAGGTGGCGGTTAGGACTTTCAGGCCATAACATATACGGGAAATGTACAATTTTTCTCCCATGCCAAGATTCACACACAACGCCGAGTTCTTAGAAGTCTTGAAAAAAAAGAATGTGAGCAGTATGGGAAAATCCTATCTAACCTTATTAAAGATTGGTATTCCCACCCCACGAAATTCAGGGCCGACTCCAATGAAATCTATTCGATCTCAGGGTTGGAGCCACAATTCATGTATGTAGCAATGATGGTCTATAGGTTATATGGGAAGGAGGATACCACTCACTTCTTCCTCCCATGGGTGCTGCTGATTCACACAGTGGCTGAGGGTTTCACATTCGATTGGGCCAAGCTTTTGTCTGATAGTCTGGCCAGTCGGATCATAGAATACTAAGAGCAAAAGGAAAGTGGGAGAACGTCCTCATTTTTTATGTCAACTTACATAATGGATGTTGTGTGTTTCTTGACACCTTTCCCATTAATGATCTAGAGTTGGACTCCAACCAATGAACAACCTATTCGTGAATACCATTCGAAGCTCTTAGAGGATAAATCCAAGGAGTTCATATATGATATTTTCAGTTGGGTAGTGGTTCCCATGTATATTTATATCTTCGTCCAACCCCCACCCTAGATTTCGGATAAAGCTGTGGAAGATTTAAGCCACATAGCAGACTGGTTTATTGAAAGGGAATTTTCATATATCAGGGTTTTTGGTTGATCTGTTCCACCATATTCCCTACTTTTTTTTAACCAGATAAGCTAGTGTGTCGTGAGATTTCCAGGAAAATGGTGCTTGGTGGGATAAGCAAGGAACTCAAGGGAGTTCAGAAGAAGTTATGGCCACCTTTTCCCATACACATTGGCACCTATTCTTTATTAGATTTTGGTCATGCTAAAGCAGAGGCCGCAACCCTCAGTGATATGAGACTAGTGGGCATCAATTTTAAGAGGCATGACCCGCATAAGATTGTGGGAAACCACCTGCAAGTTGCAGGCTAAAAAGATACAAACACGAAGTCTCCCCCCATGATGAAGTTTTTCGAGGGGTAAAAACTTACTCAAAAGTTCTAAATCGGGTTCGAGCCCTCCATTCCGGAGACATGTTCGATTTTTATTAGTTCCAGGAGCATTGGAGGAGTGGGCTCCCCAAAGTTTTGTAAGGTACAGTCTCAAAATCTTTGGGGTCTCAACAAGCAGAAGCCAAGGTGTTTCAGGATTAGTCTGTAAGTGCGGACACAAAATGATATCCCTAGATCCACCTGGATCTAGAACAAAACAAGACAGAATAATACTCTTTCCCTAGATCTGAACTATTGAATGAACTAAGAGACAAAGATCATGAACATACCTTATGAACGCTTCCTTAGGTCTCTATTGGTCCAAGCTTTGCTCCAATGCTCTTGTGCCGTTCAGATTACAACAGTACAAACCAATCAAAGTGAAGGAAAATCAATATATTCAATAGCTAATCTATACATATGATCAAGGAATTATGTAATAAAGTGACATCATCTTTATGGGAAAGGGACATATTACTGTATTAAATCAATAGAAAGTGAAACTTACAACCTGATCCTTGATGTGGTAGATCTCCTTTCAATGGCTCCTAGATCTGACACACACACTTGCTCATGCATGAAGAAAATCACCCACTTTTGATGACCTTGTTGGTGTCTCTAGCTGCTGTAGCATCAATCCTTCATAATATTCTACTAATTCTCCAATCAATCTTTTGCTAGTTTGCTTCTAACCTTTTCCATGAGCATTCCCCTCAACTTATAAGAGAGAATGGATTAGTTACTAGTATAGGAATGATCCCAAGATATCAGGAAAACCAGTATTTGACAACCATTCGAATGCCAACTCATCATTCTAGAAGATTCCCTTCTAGAAGGTTCGAGATTTTATCTTTTTCCTTCCTTTAGAAGATGTTCGCACCCTGACAGTTAGGTACAGTGCGAACCCCTCGCACTCCACCTTAATGTAGCCTGCGAGAAGCATGCATTCTCGCAGGCAAATATATAGGTAGCCTGCGAACCTCCTTTAAAAGTATGATTTCTAGAAGCAGACAAATGTAACTTTTCTCAGGAAAGTGTTCTATTGAAGAGCCTGATTTCTCCATCATCATCACATCATCATGAAAACCAAAATTATGGATAACAGAATGCCCCCCAAAGTCTGATATTGGAACCAGTGACAGTTGACAGACTTTGTAAGCTGCATGTGTGTGTCAAGAACCAGGAGCACATCTAATTGGAAACCTGCAAATAGCCAAGCATCGACAGAATATCATGTATACCAATTTCTGAGGTAGGCATTCCCATACTCAGATCATAGACTGATGACATCATAAATAAAGATCATGGCCACCAATCATACACTGTGGATCCATGCCGTCACAATATAGCATAGCCACCTGAATACACTGTGGATCTATGCGACAAATTTTCAATCAAGACGACATAGCCACGAAACATACACAGTGGATCTATGTGTCGCAAATTATACATACTCCATCACAATCTAGATTACAAAGATAATATCCAGGGTCTTCAATCTCGTTGCCCAAAGTACGAATCTAACCATGTGATTACATGTGTCGAAGTTGAACGTGGTAGAAACCACATGATTACCAGCCATTGATGCAACCGTTAACAAGTGCGAGGGAAATCACCATTGATGTCAATGACTCCCAAGGTACTAAAGTACAATCCATCGATTGTGAATAAATGAGTTGATGTCGAACATTCGATGGAATCTTTTGATCAGGGGTTAATGATGTAAACCCACTGTCGAAAGTGAGGAAACTTTCCATTGAGGCATGCAAGCTCCAAGGTACTGAACAATTTCTAAGTCTTGATTCCGAATAATGAGCTAAAGTTGACGGAAAAAAACTCGTCACAGGAGGGCCTTGAAGTATCCCCCATCAATGACACGAAATGAGTAACAAAGTTTGAAGATGAAATAGAGCATGTAGCAATTGGACTTTGGACACAGGGAAGGCTGACTTGGAAATAATGGACAACTGCAGATGGCCGACTCAATATAGGTTTCAGATGGACTTCTCTTGAACATATGAATGACACGACCAATGATTTGGAAGCATTGACTCAAAGATGACACATGAAATGACCTTGTAGCAAATCGAATGAGAGACAAATGGATTTCCCAAACCGGCCTCAAATGATGTATAGGGGGTGTCATGTTCAAGAGCGACACTTACTGCCAATCAATTCAATGATGAAACATATCCCTTTCCCAAATTTTCCCCCACCATTTCTGGCAAGTACCTCTTTATTTTTACGCAAGATTGAAGAGGATCACATATGCTTGTTGATATAAGCTCATCCTTAGGACGAGTCCCTCAGAGTATTTTTAACAAACCCTAGGAAGGAGTGGTTCGGTCCCATTATGGGTCTATCAATGTTTGTTTAATGAGTCCAGAGATAGTAAACTCGAAGGTTTTTCAAGATTATAGAGTTTGGAAAAACACTCAAAAGAGAACTCTCTCAATTCCTTTTTCATACAATAGTCCAATGAGACTGAAAAAGGGTTAAACTATCGCTCGAAGGACGCGTACTTCAAATACTTTAGCGAGCATGAAAATAGCAAGATCGCTCGACAATCTTTTCCTGTTTAGAGAGTCTGAAAAGAGCTTAAAGAAAACTCCAGGGGGTTTCCTTTTTCGTATAACCACAGCGAGCCCAAAAAAGAGATAAAACGACGCTCGATCACATTCTTATGTTTTTCACAAGCGCAAGAACGGATAAAACACGCTCGAGGTTTTTATGTAAAAACCATAGAAAACAATCAAAATCACATCATACCGGAGAAAAAATATGTCCATATCCTTTTCATAATCATCAATGTTTCATACCTATAGGTCATTTCACTCATTTTCACATTAATGATTAGGGCTAAATAATAAATAAACATAAAAACCACATTTGATATAGTAAAAAGTAATTAAAATGAATGAATAACTAAATTTACCATATCATTTCACCCTTTTTACCATTGAGTTCCAAAAAACCCTCATTTTACCCTCTGCATTCGGTGTCGATTTCCGGGAGCTACGGGTGATCATTTGACGAGCCGTCAGCAGCATTTTGGTAAGTTCTCCATTCCTGATCTTTTCATGGTTTAAAAATTTGATTTCATTGGTTAAAAGTTGAGTCTTAAGTTAGTTTTTTGAACCCTATTCGCGTGGAAGAATTCTCACAGGTGGCCCATACGGGACCTGCGAGAATGACTCATTCTCACAGGTGGGCCTTAAGGCGCCTATGAGAATTTCTCACTATGCATAGTATGGCACCTACGAGCAGCGCAGAACTCAAAAATTTTAAAATCGTTTATCCAATAGAAAAAATTTATTTCATGTATAAGATCATTAACCATGTTTATATGTTTCTTATGCAGGTTAATAGCCACAATCATGGTACTCAAGTGGAGAGAACGTGAACACGAGGAGGATAACACAAATGCCGAAAATCACCCTCCCACCATAGCTGCCTTAAGAGATTGCGGTCTCTTAAAATATTTCCGTATCCCGGGCATGAGAGTCCAAGTTCGATTATTGGAGTACCTAGTCCGAATGTGGGATCCGGACTAGCAAGTTTTCATTGTGGGAACCCACACATTAGCCATTGACATAGAGGACATATATTTCTTGACCGGATTATCCTGGCGTGGGTCCTATGTCAGTCTGACCGACAACAGAAGGGGTGGTTTGATAATGAGTGAATAATGCAACCAATCTTGTGTACTCGAGGCCGAAAGAAATAAAGAGAAAGTGGAAATCTGGGGAGTAACTAACTTGACTCTCCACACTATTATATTCACAATTGCTCGGATGGCTGGAAGTGTCACTCCTCATATGGATTTGTAGAGCTATTTCCAGTACGCCATCGAGTGTACTAAACCCCAAGTATTTAACTGGGCTGATGCAGTATTGCGCAGTATCAAAAAACAACTGACCAAGTGTAGGCGGGGTGAACTGAAACAATTTGGATATGGATCTTTGTTAGTGTCCTTCTTCTGTGAGAGGGTCCCCGTGTTTAGACTACAGGATGAGTGGCACTTTCTAGGTCCCAAGGATCCAAGGATGTTACGATGGTGTCGACTCGTGGCCCGACATGTGGCAGGACCAATCGTCAAATATGATGATATTTTCTTTGACTGGTTGTAAAACCAGATGCTAATGGTAGATGACTATGCATATGTCGGCTTGGATTTCTGAGGAGATCTATATCTAGCCCTTCCTAAAGACGCTCAGTGGGGAGACCTCGGTAAGAAGTACACAGTTTTTCCTTTTTTTTTTTTTAAATGTTTTTGTATTTTTAACATATTTCAATGTTTTTGTTTTTATATACTCATCCAAATACTAACACAAAATCTTTTGTTGGCAAAACAGATGTTGGACCTTATAGACCTGCTAGCAGTTCTCCTATTCAACGACGAGGAGAAGCAACAACAGTATTACCACAGTATGCCGAGGATTACCAGATCGTGAAGCAGAACCTAGAAGGCCTGATCGCAGACATTCCAGACATGACTCTGGAAGAGGTTCCATGACGCAATCAGTGTCACACTGTAGGAGTTTCAGTAGCCATGGCCCGACTGCTCCGCAGGGTAGCTAGGGTAGTAGTGTGTTACCGTGAACGTCATCCGTGACGTCGCTATGTAGAAGCTATAAGCTTCCATTTTTGATATTTTGGTCTTCGGACAAACATTTTGTAAAAAAAAACTCTTTTGATCATTATATATATACAGACAACTTCTACCAGCTTACTTTACATTGTGTGAATTGTAATGTGTTTGGTTTATAAATTGTTCAAATGTCTATCCAGTACATAATTTTCCAATGCATCTGTTAATGAATTAAGACATCTAGGAATATGCTGATATTCAATGTGATCGAAATATGGTTCCAAGAGGCGAATTCGAAAATACACCCTTAATAAAGTAGGACTTCGAATAGAATAGATATTACTTAGTTGTAGTACTACCAGCTGCGAGTCGAGTCGCACAACCAAGTGACGAATTTCGAGTGAGATAGCATCGACCAATAACTCAATTACCACGCTATACTCCACAATGTTTTTGGTTGCACGACCAATACATACACCTTGTAAAGATACAAGTTCGTTCGTTGGGGCATAGATTGCCCACGCAGCGGAAGCTAGGTTTCGAGTACTACAACTAGCTCCATCAGCGAAGCCGATATAAGGTAGTGAATACTCCGACATCTGGCAATCAAACACAACGTCACGTAAGGGCAGAGATCCGATAACGTCAAAATCAAACTAAAGTAACACACACATAGTATGATACATAAAATACAAGTACTTGTGCACAAATGACTTATGCATAGTACTTCTTCAAGTATAACCCATTTCTGGGTTCACTCAAAGGTATACCATCGTAATCAACTAGCTCATACGCTCCTTTTTCCAAAACTCTGCAAACAATGTAAGGACCACGCCACATTGGTTCGAACTTCCCAGCTCCTAAGACATCTTTGTCTTGTTCATACAGAAGAACAAGATCACCTTCAGAGAAAACACGAGGCTTGACATGCTTGTCATACTGCGCCTTGATGCATTTCTTCTGGGCTTCTATTACTAGAGTGGCATCATGTCGGGTCTCGTCTAATCACATCAGATACAACAGATGTTCCTCTTCAGCAGAAGTATTTGGTAAAATTTCGACAGCTAGCTTCAGAGAAGGTATCTCACATTCTATTGGAAGAATGGCTTCCATGCCATAAACTAATCGAAAGGGCATAAATCCCGTAGCGGATTTAATAGATGTCCGATATGCCCACAATGCCAAAAACAACATCGTGTGCCAGCTGGTTTTATGTATTCCTATCATCCGTTGAATCATAGTTATAAGAACCTTATTGATTGCTTCGACCTGGCCATTAGCCTGTGGATAATAGGGTGTTGAGCTATCATGATGAAGACCCAACTTTTCTGTAAGTTCAGACATCATATAATTCCTAAAATGACTACCGTGATCGGTACCGATAGCCTGAGGAACACCAAAACGAGTTATGACATGGTTGAAAATAAATAACACGTCAGTCTTTCTAGTATTATCGAATGTTGGCATCGCCTCGGCTGATTTTGTAAAATAATCAACAGCTACAATAATGTAACCATGCCCCCTGGCTGAGTGAGGGTGACATGTCATGAAATCAATGCCCCATTTTTCAAAAGGACCAACTGAGACCACAGGATGAAGGGGAGCAGGATGCGACCGAATTTTTTGATTGTAGGTATGGCAGGCATGGCACTTCTGAACAGCAGTAATGCAGTCATTGAACAAGGAAGGCCAAAAATATCCTGCATGTAAGATCTTCTGGGCAGTAGCATACCTAGACATATGACCACCACATGCTCCGGAATGGCAGTCATTCAAAGCTTTCTCAGCTTCGTCAAAAGTCAAACAATGTCAAAAAACAGAGTCAATGCCTCGACGGTAAAGAGTATCTCCAAGGATAATGTACTGGCGAGCTTGATAACAGACGCGAAGTCGTTCAACACTAGACAAAGCAGGACAAAAGGTTTGGGTTTGGAGATATATAATGATATCTCCATACCAAATATCATTAGTGTTGATAAGGAAAAGTGATTCATCAGGTAATGAATCGACTGCTACATTTTCCGTGGCAGAGTGGGGAAAATCGCAAATTAACTCAGCAAAAACTAAGGATTTCTTCGACGTGGCGCGATCGAATTCCAAGTCGAACTCCTGGAGAATGAAAATCCACTTGGAGTGCTTGCCCCCCATCAATTGACGTGTCAAAATATGTTGCATGGGATTACAATGTGAAATCACTGTAGTTTTCCTGGAGAGAATATAATGGCGAAAATGTAGAACCGCTTGAACCGCAGCCAAAGCCAGTTTTTCAATATGTTGGTACTTGATTTCAGTTGTAGTAAGACTTCAAATCAAGTAATATACAACATGTTCATCGTGTTCATCATCCTCCTGAACGAGAACCATGCCGATAGTATACTCGAAAGCAACAAGATAAAGAAAGTAATCCCGACTATAATCAGGAGGGAAAAGAAGTGGAGCTTTCGTGAGGGATAGCTTCAACACTTCAAAGGCATTGTTAGCAATGTTATCCCAGACAAACTCTGAACCCTTCTTTAGAAGATGTGTAAAACCATGAGTAATCTCGGTGTAATTAGGGATGAAACGATGAAGAAAGTTTGCTTTCCTCTGCAAAATTTGTAACTAGTGCAATTAAGAAGGAGGAGGGAGATTAAGAATCGCCTCAACTTTAATAGGATCTACCTGGATCCCTTGACGTGAAACAATGAAATCAAGAAGATGGTCGGATTCTACGCAAAAGACGCATTTATGAGGGTTTAGACGAATGCGATAGAACCGACAACGAACGAAAATTTCTCGGAGATGATTGGGGTGATCGACTCGGCGTAAAGAATGAGATGGAAAATCATCCAAATAAGGTTGAACAATATGCTTTATATCATGAAACACATAAGACATAGCATGATGAAACATCGCGCCTGCATTCTTAAGACCGAAAGGAAGTTTTCTATAGGCGAAAGTACCCCAAGGACAAATAAAAGCGGTTTTATGTTGGTCCTCAGGAGCGATGTTAATTTGATTATAGCTGGAGAATCCATCCATGAGGGAAAAGATTTCACTGCTGGCACAGTCATCGACGATCTGGTCGACGAAAGGGGTTGGAAAGTTATCTTTTGGACAGGCTTTGTTAATATCCCGATAATCGACACAAACACATATACTACCACCTTTCTTATCAATTGGTACAGGGTTGGAAACCCATTCTGTCAAAGCCACGGGATAGATAAAACCGGTTTTGAGAATTTTTTCAACTTCAAGTTTAATAGCTGCCGATTTACGTGGATGGACAGGACAGAGGCGCTGCTAGATTGGTTTATCTCCAGGGTATGTCTTGATTTCATGGAAAATAATAGCAGGGTCGATACCTGGCATTTCTTCATAACTCCAGGCAAATATATCACAAAATTCTTTAAACAGGGAAGTATAAGTGACAATTTTTTCGGGAGAACACGAAGCTCTAATGTGAACATTTTCAACTGTCCCAGGTTTAACTAAAATATCAATGGGTATCGTGGGAGAAATATTACTGAGGTTCCCTTCCGCAAACACATCACGTGTAGATCCGGGAACGGTCGATATGACAACAACGGTTGACGGTGTTGAAATCCGCTGATAATTCTCCAGAGTGTGTTGTTCCAGAAACAGTATGGAACGATGATGCCCATCATCCCAAGGTGTATCGGCCATGACGGACATGATCATATCGTCAGTGGGAAAGATGACACAGAAAGGATCGGTAGACAACTCCTCAAGAGAAGGTGTAGACAGGGTTGCCGATTGAATGGCTTGGTAAGCAGACTCAACCAGACTTAACGGCATGACGTCGCTGAAACGAGTATGATCTCCTAGATCAGGGACTATCCAAGGGTCAAAATACACCGGAAGCTCATGAGGTACAATGAAGATCATATTAATTGAAGCAACAGACATGCATGGAATATCAGGTGGTGGCGGAATGGGGAAAGTGCCCATTAACGTTGAGTCCTTTAAAAGATCGACACCGACATTCTCGTAACCGGGCGGGGTTTTAGCTATAAACGACACATTTCCAGTACAAGTATCAGAATTAAAGAAGGCAAGTTGATCAACCGTAAAAAAATTTCCCTGGTGAGGAAATCGTACGACACGAAAAAGTGTTGACACAACAGTGCGCATAGAATCTACCCAGCTACGACCAAGAAGAAGATTATAATCTAAGGGAGCATCGAAAACTTCCACTTCAACTTGGACTGTCTTACGTTCTAAAGTGACATGCAACGATGAAAGAACACCGTAAGGATTAAAACCAGAGCCATTAAAGGCTTTCATGGTTTTTTTTGATTCATTTAAAGGAGGAGAGCCAATGACTTTCCAACAAGAAAGAGACATTACGGACGTAGAGGCACCCTCATCTATAACAGTTCGACAAATGTTCTTGTCGGAGACAACAACTTGTATTTGAAACGCAAGCTGAGGGGGTAACCTTGGAATATGATCTTCCAAGTCAAAGACTATCAAATTCAAACATGTAGGATCAATTCCACCTATAGCTTTCAACAGAGCCCTTCATTGTGCAGGACAAGACTGAAGGACTTCAAGGGCAGACATCTCTGAAGGTGCTTGGGCCAGATCTTCCACAATACTGTAGTTCTGGGCCGCATGAGCATGAGGATTGAAAGCCGACTTGTGAACATCACCCTTAGGGGGTTGTAGGACTATATCAGAGCTCGGTCGTTCGAGATGAAGAGGACCATTGGTAGGTGGAGTCGGTGGAGAGGTTTGTACCAAAGCAGGAGGTAAATCGTCAACCTTCTCCTTAGATGGAGAATAATCTTTGGCTCTAGTTGCGATTGCAATGTCGTTCTTCTTAGAATCACTAGTGCACATTAAAACATATGATGTCGTAGAAGTATATGGTTGGTCATGGATGACCAACGAGGCCTATTGCTGAGATGGGAAGGGTTGAGACAAGACAACTGGTGTAGGTGGTTTTGGCGTTCCTTGAAGGAACTTAGTAACTTCGGCACGTCTAGGACAATCCTTTGTATAATGATCGTCACCACAGATAAGGCAAGGGTACCACGGTTTGCGCTTATACTGTTCTTCAATAGGAGCATTTGTAGTTTGTTCTGTTGGATTATTATTCTTACCCCCCTTATTCTTGCCTCTCCCCTTTTTAGATTTACCTTTACCGGTCGGAGTAGATTGAACAACGTTTACCTCAGAGGTTTTACCAGCGGGAGGGGCAAGAGACGGAGCATTTTGAAGATTAGAAGATGTAGATTTAGGGGTTGTATTTGAAACAAAATGTGAGTGGGTATGGGTAGTACCAATCACACCATCAGCTGCATGCGAGGCAACTGGAGTACTTGAAGCACTGGAAGTACTAGGATGGGGTAGTTCAGGTAACAAATCGTAGAGTGTTCCCGTTTTTGAATAAACGAGATCAAGATATTGAGCATGACTTAAAGCCTGCTCCTCCATAACAACACCACCCATAGCGATGTCTTTACCAATATCGTTCACAAAGGATTTCGTGAACCATTCAACCAGTAACTTATTAGGGAGTTCAAGTTTGATGAGATGTCATCTCCGTCTCCACTCATGTATATGATCCAAGATGTGAGTCCCTTTAGTTTGTTTAAAAGAAGTTAAAATCTCAGTCCCGATATCATAACGGATAGACAACTGGTAATGTGTAAGAAAGGCCATAGCCAGGGTGTTAAAATCGGAGAAGAAACCTCGTGGCAATTCAATGTACCACTTCGCAGCGGAACCAGTAAGAGTTCTTTGAAAAAGACGTAGGCGAATGGAGTCATCCATCAAAGAGTTGGATGAACACCACAGATGAAAAGTCATCACATGATTATTTAGATCCTCCCCCGCCTTGCCATCGAATTTTGGAATATCCGACGGAAGCTTGGCAGGAATAGCAGGCCATTGGGGTGAGTGATGAATAGGATCATTCAGAATCCTAGTCAAATATGGCAAGTCCAAAGTAGCAAGAAAAGGAAACTACCGATTCACTTGTGGGTACTGGTGACTTTGGGGTGGAAGCCCTGTTGGCAAACCAGTAGGACCATAAGTAGACTGTCCGTAGAGGGAAGACCCTGGCTGATTCGGTGGTGGCCGGATAGGATAGTAACCCCAAGGATTGTAACCTTGAGTTTGAGTAGGGACCTGAGGTTGAGTAGTTTGACCCAGACCCCAAATAGGATTAGTTATACCTGAATAAGATTGGCCCATAGTAGGGACAGTTTGCTGCCCCCCAGCATTTTGTGGAAATTTTTGTAGAAGCTGGTTCCAATACTGGGCCAATTCAGGAGGTATGTTTAGTCCAAAAGGTGAGGTTGGTCCCCCTATCGTAGGTACAGGTCCACCCGAAAGTTGTGTGCCAACCGTAGGTTGCATAGTAACTATTTTGTGTCCAAGAAAAGGAAAAGGAACCGTAGCACCCTGTCCACCAACAGGAATCTGCGGGTTTGTTGCAATAGTCGGGATAATGCCACTAGGATTAGGATTGCCAGAAGGAAATGGTGGGAGTGTTGGAATAAAATAAGGAACATCGTACTCAGGAAGAGGAGGACCACCTGGAGAGCTGGCTGGAGTTTGCAGAGGTGTTGGATTGGAAGCATTCAACAAAGAATTCAACGCATGGTACCCAGAAGGTAAATTTGGGTTAACCTCAGGCATTCGTTGGGTATTGATAGGGGCAAGAGTAGCTGCGGTAGTTTCGGTTGGGACACTCATAGTATTCGCGAGATGGGCCATTTTAGGAGAAAGAACAAAACGATAAGTGGTAGTCTCTGGTGTAGTTTCTGTCTCAGGAGACACTGGAGGGTTAATTTCGTAGACGGTAGGTGCCTCAGTACCAAAAAGGACTCATCGGAAATCACCTGACCAAAAAGGATCTTGGCCCACTACATCGTGAGAAGGCCCAATGGTTGATTCATAAGATGTAACAATGGTTTCGTCAGAAGAATTTAATCGCACAATAGGTCATTCACCACGGCGAATGCGATAGTCCTCTCTAGTATTGGTAATTCAAAAATCTTCTAGAGAGTCAGTTCATGCTACCTGTGGAGGTGGGGTAGAAATGTCTTGGACTTCACTTGTATCCATGTGTGGTGAAGTAACAACTGGGACTTCACTCTGACGAGGAGAGCCCTCAGGTGTACTAGTAGGCAAGGGTTGAGAATTGTCCGTATGTTCTGGAGATAAACCTTGCATTCTACGTGAACGTCGTGGGGGAGCAATTGTAAATGAGTAACAAGCTCCGTGAATAAATTCTTAAGGTCAACTTCAATAAACAAACAACACACTAGTAAACAAAACCTAGGAAAAAATCACCAAGCAAACAATACCTTCTAATTTCGAAGCCACTAGTTGGTGATGAAATCCAACGTCGCAACAACGAGACGAGAAGAGGCGGGGCTATTGTGGAAAAGTTACGTTGATGACCTTCTTAACGGACTTACACCCTGGTGCAAGCTCCCACACATAATCGTGGGTATACCCTCCAAGGATCCCAAGTGAGTTTGATCAACGTCAATTCCAGGTACCGTGAAGACTTTCCCTTCCACAGTCACCTTGGGTAAGAACCTAGAGAGACATGCCACTAAGGTCACCATAAACAACAGTACATCCTGGGGGAACAGTCGTCAGTCCAATCCACACGCAAGGGTAGGGTATCTAGCCCGAAATCAACTCAAAGGCTTCCACTCATAATTGTGGGTATACCTCGGAGTGACCCCCGTAATACATGCAATCTCTACATCGATGTCAACAAAGCAGGGTTAGTAACTCTGCCAACACCAGTGTGACCTAGTGCTTGACCCTTGTGTTAGAAGGGCTTCCTAGGACAATATGCTGCAAATGGAATTTAACACTCCCTAACTCAAGGTTCTATTGTGTGTTTTGAGCTTTTGGAGAGTGTGTCTCTCTTCCTACTCCAAAGCACTAGCCTAACTAAATGTTGGTGTAAAAGAGCCCTAGAAAAGAGTTACTAGATACATTTTAAGATTACGCAATGTTTTTAATGGCTGTTGTTTACGCAAAGGTAACGGAAATGAAACTCATGTGTGTATGACTCTGACCCAAATAATGCAAGAATGGAAATGAAAAATAACACTTTCCGTTCAATGAAACCTATATATGGGAGAGAGAGAAGTTCTCTAAATCAACCACGGATTATATGCAAAATTTCCTTTTTCCAATGTCAATACAAACATTCATGTATCAAATGACAATATACTATGTTTGCTTTTTCAAAACTTCAACAATTCTTAAAATTTGATTTTCAATGTTTTGTAAATGACAAAAACAATTTGATGGAAGAAAACAATTTTGTTCACTTTCCAAAAAGAACTCGCACTATATCAATGAGAGAGCAGAAAATCAAATCACAAAGAATCAAGCAATAACAACCCAATCAACTCTTTCAATGAAAGAAAGAACAAAGAACAAACCAAATAGTCTACGAAACCAGAGATTCTGGGTTCGATCCCCAGTGGAGTCGCCAATTTTGTTTCAGGATTAATCCGTAAGTGCGGACACAAACTGATCTCCCTAGATCCACCTGGATCTAGAAAAAAACAGGACAGAATAATACTCTTTCCCTCGATCTGAACTATTGAATGAACTAAGAGACAAGGATCATGAATATACCTTATGAACGCTTTCTTAGGTCTCTGTTGGTCCAAGCTTCGCTCCAATTCTCTTGTGTCATTCAGATTACAACAGTACAAACCAATCAAAGTGAAGGCAAATCAATATATTCAATAGCTAATCTATACATATGATCAAGGAATTATGTAATAAAGTGACATCATCTTTATGGGAAAGGGACATATTACTGTATTAAATCAATAGAAAGTGAAACTTACAACCTGAGCCTTGATGTTGTAGATATCCTTTCGATGGCTCCTAGCTCTGACACACACACTTGCTCATGCATGAAGAAAATCATCCACTTTTGATGACCTTGCTGGTGTCTCTAGCTGCTGTAGCATCAGTCCTTCATAATATTCTACTAATTCTCCAATCAATCTTTTGCTAATTTGCTTCTAACCTTTTCCATGAGAATTCCCCTCAATTTATAAGAGAGAATGGATTAGTTACTAGGATAGGAATGATCCCAAGATATCAGGAAAACCAATATTTGACAACCATTCGAATGCCAACTCATCATTCTAGAAGATTCCCTTCTAGAAGGTTCGAGATTTTATCTTTTTCCTTCCTTTAGAAGATGTTCACACCTTGATAGTTAGGTACAGTGCGAACCCTTCACACTCCAGCTTAATGCAGCCTATGAGAATCATGCATTCTCGCAGGCAAATATATAGGTAGCCTGCGAACCTCCTTTAAAAGTATGATTTCTGGAAGGAAGCAGACAAATGTAACTTTTCTCAGGAAAGTGTTCTATTGAAGAGCCTGATTTCTCCATCATCATCACATCATCATGACAACCAAAATTATGGATAACACAAGGGCTTGACAGGCATAGGCCTGGATGAACATGAAGCTCAAGGGAACACAGAGAAAACTAAGGTCGCCAAACAAGAATCTGAAGGCCCAAGCCATGAAGAAAGATCCCCAGGGGTAGATAATCTGGACAGACAAACCAAGGTTAGATTCGAGATGCCTATGAAGCAGGTAGGAGACCCACTATTACTCACACCGAATAAATTAGGTACCGATGTTGGTGCGAAGAATATACCCTCAGAAATTGGCAGTCCCATCTCGTCTGTCACAACCCTACATTTTTCCAGAGGGGACCTTGATGCCGGAGCGATATCTATAGAAGACCTGACACCTATCACCACCAAAGAGTTTCCCCCTAGCGAGTATTTCTTCAGTAGGAAAAGGAAGGCCATAGTGAAATGGGAAATGCATCACCAGGCAGGCGCAGTGGCCAAAAAATTCAAAATATTGACAGACGACAAAGATTTACAAGAAGAAGAGTTCGCTGATGAGATAGCAGGAATGTTGGGGGCCTATGCCACCACAAACCAATATGCAATTGGGATCTTAAGGAGCCGATTGAAACAAAAGGATCGGTTGATCAACGAGTTACAGATTCATCTATCAGAATCAGAGACGAATGCCCGAAACGAGGCATATAAAGAGCTTGATCAAGCCAGAGGGGTCGACCGACAGGAAAACGAGCAACTCAAGACTAATATTGAGAAAGTGCAACAGTCGGTCAAAGAGAGCCAAACACAGGTTGAGTGACAGGAGGAACTGATAAAATAGCTACAATCAAAATTGAATGCTGTTGAAAACCAGGTCTGAGATATAAATATATTTTGATCCCAGGCCACCAAAATCCGAAAGAAGGTAGAAATGGCTCAGGGGAATCTACTTGCTAAAGTATAAATCATATAGAACCACGTTCAAACAATAGATCAAGCACTAATGGATATCTCTTCAAGGGAAAGAGAAGTTGGGGCAGCTCGTATTACTTACCAAAAGGCTGTTATAGCAACAACGAAAGAAGAAATGGTCATTATCTCCAGGTTGTCCATTCCATAGAAAACCAGAGGTAATATCTTGTTGAAGACATGGGAACATAATATATCTGAGAATAAGAAAAGGGATAAATATATGAGATATTCTTGCAAAGAAATATTTGGCTTAATAAATAAAAATTGATTAGATCTTGATAAGGAGAGTAGTGCAGGAACGTTGGGAAAAATCAATATAGCCAAACATTTGTTGGATATCGAGGAAAGTGTGGAAAGGGAGCATGTCGAATTGTCCCAGCTAAATCAGGTTGATATGGGCCAGGTGGATAAATGGATGGTAAATCCAAACTTACAATTATTTTCTATTATCGCAGAAGATAGACAAGTAGGAAAGAGACTGCCATAGCTGGCAAAAGATTGCTACACCTTTGAGGCTAACAACCTAACAAAACCTTCTAGGTTGGTATCTTAGTTGGTGGAAAGATGTGTGAATTCTATCGAGCGAGGGATAGGACAGATTGATGAAGGTGGAAATTGACATATGTTTATCTCATTATATTTTTGAAAGCTAAAGAAAGCAAGAAAAGAAGGCGCCCTGCCATTATGAACGAGAACCAAGGACAAGGAAATGAAACGTTTCATTTTTTCATTTGTAATTGAAACCTTGAAATGATTGGAATTCAAAACATTTTACCTTGGTATAAGTATAATTTTTAAAGAAGGAACGAGGGCTTTTTATTTTGGTAGATTGTAATAGAGAAATTTTCCTTTACCGGGATTAATACAAAGCGAATTGAAGACTCCATATTCCGTCAAGATTGAGTTATGTGCTTTCCTCTCTTATTTCATACTTCATGTCATTTATATATATATATATTTGATGAATTCTTTAACTGAAATTTAGTACAACCTCTAATGTGGCGATCATGTTTTAGTTATCTATTTATTTATAGCTTTTCCTCTGTATCGGCTATTAGTAGGTACAAGACCTGTGGATTACTTAGATATCTATATTTTATGCTTCATTAAAGTGTTTCTTTTATTTTTATTCTTTTGTTACAGTGTGATATTCCTCTAGAATTGATGCCTCACATTGTCTGACAGATCTATGTTTTCTTTTGTTTCATACTTGGTTTCAAATTTAAACTCGGTTACGGAAAATGACTTTCAATTTTGTTAAACTATTAATTTCTTTAACAGGATTTTTTCCGATATAATCCAAAATTGAATCAGGAACTTAAAAGCAACAATCCCTTAAAATTTTGTTCCTTAAATGACTTCCCCTGTTGCAAGGCAACCTCACATAGAACCCGGCCTCTCAGACCAAACCAACATCACCTTAAACCTATTTGATACTATCCTAAGAACTACAACCACTCAGGTCAAACTCGAACGCTCGTGGGCATCCATTGAATGAGACATAACCATTCAAGAACAAGTGGAAGTTAGACATAGACAACTTAGAAATCAGCCTTAGTTTCTCTTCCAGTTGTTTGCTCCTTTCCATATCTTTTACCCTCTTCTGGATGCCTAGAATCTATACTTTGTAGCCTTAAGTACAGACTCTGGAACAATAATCACTTTGTGAGAGATATGATTGAAGAAAATAAAGTATCGTTGATGAAGGTGGACACTTTGAAGAATGTTGCAGACTCATTAACAAAATCTGTGAGCACTAAGAAGTTCTCTTGGTGTAGAGGATCCATGGGCATTGTTGCCTTGGATTGTTGACTATGTAACCCCTTGTATGCAAAGAAAACAACAAGTGGGAGAATATTGGGTATGCGTTATATTCTATGTAGGAGCAATGTGTCTGTGTCGGGCGTGCAGGGGTTCGGGGGCAACACCTCCGATTTTTTTTTCTACCTCGAGAAACGTGTCACATATTTAGGTGGTTTTTTGACACATGGTTTTTTCCGATGGTTTTCTATTTCTGGTTAAGAAATTAGGGTTTTGGAATAATCCAAGTCATTGGGTTAGGGTTTTGGATGTCGTTGGGTCCTATATGTACATTTTATTGTAAACAATGTATCACTATGAATGAATATAGAATATGTTGGTTTTCCCAGTTTGGGTTTCTAGGGGGAAAATATCTGTGTAATGTTTGTATTTTCCATTGTATATTTTATGTTCTTTTAGTGAATATATGTTTGCAGTAAATATTGTACAAGGTTAGAATTTACAGAGATAACTACCACCATTCGATCAAGTTTCAGTTCTTCAGTTTTACAGTGTCAAACTATTTCATTATTTAATAGAAGATATTGTTCACTGGATATTTATGTTATTCTTCCAATCTCTGTGTTTATTGTATTCAATTTGTTAATCAATTCATTCCACTCCTAAATCTGGATCATTGTTAGATCTAGTTGGATTATGAGATATCTTCTCCTACTAGTTAGCTCCTAGATTGGTGTGAAGTTGAGATATTCTCTCAACTCATTGATTGTATGGGTAAGATAGTCAATCTATCTTAAGGTCAAAATTAATGGATATATATGTGTGTAATGCTTCATTGAATTAATAGAATACTCAATTAAATTTTGCATGTGAGGAAATCATGTCCACTCTCTCATTTCCTTTCATGGTATCAAAGAGGGACTAGGCTTAACTTCCTCATGGGAGGGCCCAGGAAAACGAGAGAGATGTGAGTTCTAATCCTCTTTAAATATATAGGATTATCATAGAAGAGTGGATTATTTTTATTTTTTGGTTGAGAGTGGAGTGATTGCTACATTGTTTCTATATTCAAATTTTCGGGTTAGTCACTGTGTGTAGAGAGTTTTGTATACTTTGTTATTGCTGTGCAATAAATTTTCCACTCAAAATGTTTGTAGAGCTGTTGTTTTTCATTGTGTGAAATACCAATTGTAGAATATCTATTGTAATAGAGTCATCATCTCAACTGCCTCCATGCACATGAAGAGGGATGACACAAATCACTAATAGAAGAGATACAATTAACCTTTGTAATGGATGATGTTAGAAATCAATGCCATCATGCTAGAGGGAGTTACTAACAAATAAGGGAGTTGAATTGTTATAGCTTCCGGGTGAAGGCCATGAGCAAAGCTACCACCACAGAATACATAATTTTCAAGTTGTAATATGTAGCCATCATCAAAGGAGGTTCCTATGTTCCCTCATCTTGATGAGAAGATTCACCATACATAAAGGGAATAATTCAATCAAATAAGTCAGTCACATATCAAAGGATCAAATAGAGAGGTCATTGATTTGAATCCATGCATGCTACCACCACAAAATTCAAGGTGTGAATTCATGTATCAATAAATTTAGGGTCAATCACCATTTCCTCATGCCGCCTTTAGTGTGGCGTTGTTTCATTGAATCCACATACATGATGTTGAATATTTCTATATTCACAGATCGGTCCATGTCATGTGCATATGAGACTCAAATCTTACTCCAAATATTAAAAGGACAAAGTTCTTGCATCATCACATATTCGATGCCCATCGTTAATATCAACAACCGGTCTCAAGAATTTCCAACCGAAATTAGTACTTTTATCTTTTCAACAATGTTATTTTTCAACATTTTTGACTTTATCAATCTAGCAACAATTATCTTTCAGCAAAAATATTTCATCTTCAAAGAAGAAGACGAGACAATCATATTAGTTTCATTAGTGTGATTTTAGTAGAAGCAATTTTGATAATATTGCAAATATGTTAACATTATATTTGTTTGTGAAATAAATGATGATGAATATCCAAAATCAAAGATGAAGAGGTCAAGTGAATGACATTGCATATTTAGAGGGGGATTTTTTGGTTTCGTTTAAGATGGATGGTTGTGTAAATATTCTGAGATGCTGTAGGGGATCAAAGAAACTATGCCTCATTGGGGTTGTGAGATAAGCATGTGGGGATTGCTTATCAAGATAGTTCGATATAGATCCATGTGTTGGACAATATGTCACTAAGCAGTGGGTTTCATTGATGTCAACATATGTGATGGGTGTATTTGGAGAAGTCTCCAAAGTGGTGTTGCAAGTAAAATACCCCTATACTAGGTCTAGGTAAATGCAGAGCGATGACTTCCCTTAAAATTCTACCCTTAAGCTACCCCAAAACCATCTAAATAAAGTGACGAGAGAGAGAAAATAGGGTTAATGGGTGCACCTTTAGTCCTTGTGGCTGACATAGACCTCTTTCGCTTGTTGTCGCCTCCTAGATCACGAATCTCCTCCCAACGCTAACTTGCAAAAGATTAGGAACACAATGCTACAACATATGCAATATCTACTGATCACTTTCAAAGTTTATACATAGATATAAATTCATAAATAAAAAAAAGCATACAAACATAATATTTTGGGACAAGGACAAACTCTTTTATTCAATTTGAAGACAAACAAGGATTACAACTTTTGTCAGCAACCACTCCATGAATCAAGTCCGGGCTTCTTTGTCATGGCTCCAAGTGCATCAATACCATGTTATATTCTCACAACAAAATTATCACTAAGGGAAGGAGGAAGGGTTGCATAAGGAGAAAGGCTAGGGGGAAAGGTTGAGGCTAAAAGTCAAAATGGGATGCAAAAATTGGGTTAAGAAAGGGAAGGTATTTTGGTAGAGTTTTCTTATTCTTTTTCTTATGTTCATAAATGACACCCCAAGGCCTCTTTTATATGAGAAAAATATGTTTATTCATTTTGGGCATGAGATACAAGGGGGGTTATTCATATCGAAGTTGCAAAAAATGTGAGCAACTCTAGTTTCTGAGATATATGTGGGTTACAGGTCATAAGGGCACGAATGTACGCAAGCTGCAATGGAGTAAGCATGGATATCTGTGGGTAGCAATAGAGACAATTGCGGGTCTGTGAAGAACACTTGAAGAAGATGCCATCTCTTGTTTGTTGAAGGTGATTTGTATGGGTTGGTCTATTGGTCTGTGATGATATGCACCAGCTCTTTTTCATGAGTAAAGGTATGCATTTTATATGTTTGGTTGAGGCTTGTATCATGGATGGTATGGCACATGCTTGAGGCATGTCTTGGAGGTCATTTTGTATATGGTTGAGGTGCATGGTTTGTTGTCATTGATACATGCTTGGGACATATCCTTGGTGCATTGTGTATGGTAGTTATGGTTCATTGTTAGAGAAACATATTTGTGATATTGGCTTGAGGCACATTCTTGTATATCATTGATGTTATGGTATCTACATTTGACATATCTTATGGTACATGATTGATGCATGGTATGGTACAAATTTGGTATATCATATATTGATGATCAGTTACAAGTTGATGGTACAGTGATAGTGACAGGTTGATGATCATTTATAGGTTGATGTGATAGAGACAAATTGGATGACATGTTGCTTCTTAGAGGCAGTCACAATATCAGTGGCAATGACAATTTGGTATACATTTATATTTCAGGGTGACAAGATAGGGAAATGAAAGGGGGTTGTAGACTCCTTCCGGTTGGTGTCGGAGAACTCAAGGAGTTGGATCTTCCTTCAGGTTGGAGCCTGAGAATCAGGGGGTTGTAGCCTTGTTCTGGTTGGAGCCAAAAAATTCAGGGGGTTGTAGCTTCCTTCAGGTTGGAGCCTGTAAATAGTGGGTTGTAGCCTCCTTCTAGTTGCAACTGGAGAATTGGGAATTTGGTGTTTCCAATGAATGAAATCTTTGATATATAATAAAGAATTACATGGTTTTCTTCTATTTGGGTTTCCATGTAAATCTTGGTGTATTGTGTCTCCGTGGATGTTTATTATGCTATTCTGATTTATACTTCTCATGATATATTGATGATATACTATTGATGAAATTAATGATTACATATTGTGGTTAAAAGTGATGATAAAGTGCTCATACTAATTCACGTCCCCCTCTCAGTATTCCAACAATTGGTATCAGAGCAGGTCCTTCAAGAAACAATATAACCACTAAAAGGAGATCAGGGAATACACTAAGATTGGAGTACCATAGTTTGACAACCATAACAATGACTTATGGAGTAGAAGGATGAAAACATATGTGCAATCACATGGATTTGAAGTATGTTGAGTAGTAGTAGATGGATATAATGCACCTGTCCCTCCACCAACATACAAGGATGGAAAGAAACTTGAAGAAAAAAATTCAAGGGCCAAAAATGCTATTCTAAATGGTCTAACTGAATCAGTACATGTAAAGGTTATGCACGTGAATCCGCAAAGGAAGTTTGGGACAAACTTGAAAATGTTTGTGAAGGTGATGCCTAAGTCAAGGGAGATAAACTTCAAACCTTTAGAGCCAAGTTCGAACAATTAAAGATGAATGAAGATGAAGACATTGTCTCCTATTTTCTATGAGTTGATGAAATAGTCAATGCAATTAAAGGTTTGGGAGAAGAGATTAAATAACCAATCATTGTTCAAAAGGTACTAAGGTATCTATCTATGATATATGACCCAAAGATTTCATCCCTGGAAGAAAGAGCATACCTAGCTACATTGATCATGGACAAGCTACATGAGATAATTATAGCTTATGAAATGATGATAGAGTAAGATAATCCAGTCACAAAGGAAGAAACATTCAAAGCATCCAAGAAGACAAAGAAGCAGAACAAGCCAAAGTCAAAACTAGATTCTAGGTGCAACGACGATTCAGAGGAAGACGAAGAAGTGGAAAACTTCATGAGAAAGTTGAAAAGAGAAATTGACAAGTACAAAGGTATGCTTCCATTGAAATGTTTTAATTGTGATGGTATTGTTCATTTTTCTTCTAAATTTCCTTATGCTAAGAATAAAGGTAGCGATGAAGAAGAAGATCCTGTAATGACTGATTTAAATTAACCTCTAGTAATTCTACCAAATGTACAGTAATTTCTACTAGGTTTATAGAAGAAGAATAATTCCAAATTTCCTCAACACTTACGCAAGTAAAATTTATCAATGATTAATAAATCTAATTAAAAAAATGCATAAATTGGAATTAAATACCTTAACTCTGATGCTGTTATCCACAACTTGCTGAACCTGATGCTGTTATCCTCAGCTTGCTTCCTTCCTGCTTCTTTAGAACACTACCCAAAATCGACCTCCCTGCTGACTAGTTAGCTCCTAGACCTAGGATATCAACGGATATCCTAGCGCTCCATGCCCAAAACCCCCAGCAACCCTAGTCCACTGTGTCAATGCTAATCCCAAAATTCCTCCCTC
This sequence comes from Picea mariana, assembly GCA_032191745.1. Taxonomy (NCBI): domain Eukaryota; kingdom Viridiplantae; phylum Streptophyta; class Pinopsida; order Pinales; family Pinaceae; genus Picea; species Picea mariana. Next base: position 1,330 of record JASDQU010949302.1, on the reverse strand, counting down.
TCTGCAATACTTAGAGCTCCCCAAAATCCATGGCCAACTCCCCATAGAATGATCCTCCCCCCAACTCGTTTCCTTCCTTATCCCTCCTTCACCGACACTCCTTCCCCATTAACTCCCTACCTAACTGCTTTATTACCCCTTATCCTCCCGTCGTTAATACCCTTATTCCTCCTTTATTACTTATCCTAAAGTATTTAATATGTTATCCCTTGTGGGATACGTAACCTAATTTAATATTATATGTTATTATCCACCATTAATTTAATACTTTATTAATTAATAATTAAATCAATCATTAANTTTAATAATAATCAATTAGAAATGTTATTTTAAGACATAAATATAGTTTAGCTAATATTTTAGGATTATATTATTAAATTAATTATACTTAATAATCAAGGGTCGTTACATATCCTAAGAAGAAAAATAAAAATAAAAAGGGAGACAAGAGAAGGAAAAAAATAAATTCTTCAAAAAAAAGTCTCTACTCCAAGGAAGATAGCTCCTCCTTAGAAGAGGATGACGTGAGTGAAAATTATTCAAAAAGAGTACTCTCATAGAAGTATATGATGATGATGATGAAAATTTTGAAGAAGGTGAAGTCGATCTTAGAGAAGAATTAATTAGTGCTTTAGAAGAACTAGGAAAATAAAGAAAGAAAATCAAGTCACTCAAAGCATAATTAAAGAATAAATAAGGATCTCAAAATTCCAACTCAGAAGAAATCGAGCAGATAATCATGAAGTTAAAAATCCAGGTAGAAGAAGATAGAATAATTGAAGAAACACTCAACAATTAGTTAGAATAAAAGGACAAGATGATTGAAAGCTTGGAAGCATAAATAGTCACTTTAAGAAAGGGTATTTAGAAGAATGATATGCAGTATAATAACACCAAAATATTGGATGAGATCATCAATAGTCAAAGACTCTATGATAGGTCCGAGATAGGATACAATCAAATGTAGATTGAGAAAGGTACGAGCTCTAAGACAACAAAACATGAAGGAGAACAAAGAAGCTATGCAAAAACTATCATAGGTCCAAGAAGAACCAAAGAAGAGAATCACAGAGGAAATTCACCTCCTAGAATGATCCAGGTGGATATCGATGGCCACCCACCTTTTCCAATAGGCTCAAAACAGTTTTCTGGCAATTTTGGTAATTTACTATATTTGGCAGTTTTTTGGGTCCTGAACTTCCAGAGCCATTTTGAGGCCCAAAACGACATTTTTTTGGGTATGTAGCTATACAGATTGTTCATTGTGAAATTTTCATCAACAATTGTAGTCATCAGATAGATCTATCCAATGGGATATCGTATGCCTAAA
>JASDQU010949301.1:59761-84722 GCA_032191745.1 Picea mariana | reverse complement strand
AAATAGACTTCCACCTAAAAATAGCCTGAGGCTCCATCCTAGTGTAGGTGCATAATTTTCACTAGGATCTTCTTGTTGAATCTCAACACTTTTTGGATTCTTTTTGCATGATTTCTACTTGCAGGGATCCTTGCTTTTCCCTTTCAGTTGTAACCTCAGGAGGAGTGGTTGGTATTAAATTTTCTTTGAATTCATCGATCTATTTATTATAATATTCAAGAATCTGCGTGATGATTTGAATCTGTTCTTCAACATTGCTCACGACTGCCTGCACGCTCTCTGGAATTTTTGTGCAGACTTCCTACAGCTTCTGCTCCAATTTATCTGCGCACTGCTTCTTCTCCTGTTTCTTCAGATGGAAGTTCTCTATCACAATTTCCAATGCATCATTTCCATCTCTCATGACTTGCAATTCTATCATATCTTCTCTTACTCATGATTGCACTTCCTATGTGACACTGACTTGTAGCTTGTATAGTGCCTTTGTTGGTATTTTATCCAATACCAACTATACCTGGGCCAGGTCTTTAAGTGGCATTTGTGCTATGGCATCTTCGACCTGTAGCATCCATGTTGTTATCTGGAAGCTAGGGCTTGCTTGCACTACGATTTAGATTGTGTCCTCTTCATTTTGTGTGGTTCTGTCCCCTACTTCTGTTGCTCAGGGGATTAATTTTGATCCCCTCTCTTGTAGTTGGAATGTTTGTATCCATTCTAGAACCTGCTTAATGTCAAACAACTTGTTCCTTATCCTTCCTCTTTGATTCTTGGCCTCCTCATACTCTTCCATTGCACGTTACTACACCCTCTCTATGACTAGATCAACATCATCCTCGGTGATTGTGTATTACGGGAGTTGTTTGTATTCCTTGGCCTTCTTTTTTCGACCTTCTTGTATGTACAATCATCCATTTGGATGGCTCTGTCTCTTGCAGAGTAGTTGCCGATGGGGTTTCCTGTGTCGTTGTGTGATCCAAATGGATCCAGGAAGGCCTGAAAAACAAAGTTCTTGGAATCAAATTAAATCAACACCATTGCATAAATCTCATTGCATTGATTCTGCCCATATATGTTTTTCCAAAAATGGACACTAGATGCAGAAGTTATCACGTTCTGATTGATTTCCCAAACAGACAAAAAAAGTCAACAGTCAACGGGTCGTATTGCTAACGACAGCAATACGTCAGCATGATGTGGCCACGAAATCATCATGACATCATGATGAAATGAGCAGGGACATGTGGCAGCACCAGGAGGTGACATGTGTCGCTCGTTTTTGGCCTTTTCAGGCTAAGTTGGCACGGTACAGATTTTTGACATGTGGCACTATATAGATGTTGACACGTGGTCGGATGTCGTGGTTGTATGGATGTGATGTGGTGATAGGTGGTAGGATAAGGGTATGACATGTGGCTATATGGATGTGATGTGGCACCAGCAGCAGCATGACACATGGCAGGTACGACAGTGATGTGGCACTACTGACTGGGCAACTGACTGTGTTGGTGACTGGACTATATGATCCAATCACATGGTGACACATGGCCCAATCATAGGGTGCCATGTGGAACCCCAAATTTGGCCAATATTGGTTGGTCAAAAGGTTTTTTGTGCTCCGTGGGGGTCGAACCCCTGACCTCCCGGGTGACCAACAAACTAACCTCTCCGCGCTAACCGTCTGGTCCAGTGGTGTTTCTTAACACATATGCGACATGTTATGGTTTTGAGTTTGATTTGGAGAGAGTTTGGGGATAAGCCTGGTTGGTGGGGGCTAGCACTCGCACTTGGCACTCCCATGCGACCAGGAGATAGAGCATAGCGTGGGCCAAGGTGGCTAACACCTGGCCACATGGCTTGGCACGTGACCAAGGGCAAAGGACCAAATAGAGGTTTAGGGCGTAGGAGGATTTAGTGCATGGCCATACGGTAGAAACACATGACTAGGAACCTATGATTAGGGGGTTGGCACCCACATATTTTCCCAAGTGGGTTTTTTACCTATGGTTTAGATATTTTTGTTGATTTGAGCCTAGTTTTTGTGGATTTTGGCCTTTTTTGGAGGATCTGGAGCCATTTTTTAGGCCAGATATTGAGGGGAAGTTGGGAGATGACCCCCAACTCCAAATCTTTAAGAATTAGAGTTTTTTGACAACATTAGGAGGGTTCAAAAACAACAAAATGCTAAATAATTTGAAATCTTAAGCCATTTTTATGCAGGGAATCCATTTAGGAAGTGAACGTTGGAGGCCATTTCCGGGAGCTACGCTCAACCTTTTTTAGTGCCGTCAGTTGTGTCTAATTCTTGAGGTCGAGAAGAACACAACCAGACTAGTTTGTAATCCATTTGATATATTTATGATGTAATTTTTCAGCATTGAATATTAATAAGAAAGCCTCCCCCACTGAGACAAAGGCACGTCGACATGGGAAACCTTGATGAACTCTGTTATCAAGCTTGGTTTTATGGTTTGTTGTTCCTTATGTCTATTTTTTGTTCTGTATTCTTTATGATGACTGCAACATTCTTTCAATAAGATATCATTCCTCATTTAAGTTTTTGAATGGTAACATAACACATGCTTAAAACTCAACCAAGTCTTTTAAAGATCATTTTGAGATCAAGTTGTATCAGAGCAGGTTGACAATTGGTTGTTTGATTTTTCATGATTACCAGGGACAAGCTAAGTCATGGTGAAGGCAATCTTGTAGAAGGGGATCTTGATATTGGATCAAGAAAGAGGGCATCTCAAAGTGAGAAGATGACATCTGAAGAAGGAATGTCTTAGAATGAGATAGAGTTTCAAAAGACTTTATTTGCCATGTCTGAGATGGTAAAGGTATTATATGATGATTACTTGGAATGGAAGAGGCCTTTTCAAGGGGAATCATCAAAACAAGACAAAAGTGAAGAAGGAGAAGAACATCCTAAACCTCCTTCATCTCCATCTTCTTCTTCTTCTTCAAGTACAAATTCAACTTCTACTGCAAGAAAACATTCTCATAAACATAAGCATGATATACCATTACTTAAGCTTGATGTAAAATTCGAATTTCCCATGTATGATGGGGAAGTCAATGTTGAGTGGCTTGATAACTGGGTCAGAAAGATGGAAGTTTATTACAGTGTACAACAAATCAAAGATGAGGAAACCCAAATCAAATTGGCATCACTTCGTCTTGTAGGCACGACACTCATCTGGTGGCAGAGTAAGTTGTAACATGGTACTCAACAAGTTGGTAATGTATTTCCATCATGGAAATAGTTTTTTGTTTGCACTTAGAAAGCAGTTTTATCCTTTGGGTTATAAGGAAAAGTCTTTAATTGAATGGCAAAGTCTTAAACTAAGAAAAAGGAAAACTATGCAAGAATACACGAATGAATTTCGTACGATGGAATTAATGTTAAATATTCCATTAGATACACAAGAAACTCTTATGAAGTATATATGATTTTTACCTGCACATATTCGTAACACTGTATTTATGTTTGGACCTACTAATCTTGATGAGGTTTCTGTCCAAGAAACGCATATTGAAGCAGGGAAAACAAGAGTTGGTGTATCAGGGGAATCATCTTCAAGGAAAGAAGACAAAAGAAAGGGGAATGGAAAGAAATAAAATTCAGCGAAAATTAAGGAAGAGAAGCTCTCTTGCAAGCGTTGCAAGAAAGAAGGGAATGATAATGACTATTGTTGGGAATTGCATCCAGAGAAGAGACCAAAGTGGTTCAAAGAGAGGAAAGGGAGACAAAAATTTGCAACAACAACATGACCAACAAACTTGGGGTATGATTCAGGTGATGAGACTAAGATCACAATAGTTGGTTTGTCAGGTAAAATTTGTGATGGATGTGATTCTAGAAGTAAATCATTTCATATAAGGGTCATAATGAAACATACTAAGATCGACACATTGATAGATAGTGGATCTCAATATAACTTAGTTTCATAGGAAGTGGTTAAGAAATTAGGATTAAACACTAAGATGCATCAGAAACCCTATTCACTTAATTGGATAAGAAAAGATCACAAATTGCCCATAACAAAGCAATGTATCATAAAATTTGCAATTACAACTAAGTATGTGGATGAAGTAACATGTGATGTGGTGCCACTAGAAACATGTGGAATGGTATTAGGAAGCCCTTAATTGTATGATTGCAAGGAAATATTATACAGGGAATGTAATCATTATCACTTAAATAAAGAAGGCAGTGAATATGTTGTACATGATCCTCACATAAAAGCAAAACAATCTCTTCAAACAATGGAACAATTATTAAGGAAGGCAACTTATGCAAGCAACACACCTATAATTGTGCCAAGTGAAGCAGTTGATATTAAGCATGAACATGAGATGGTTGTAGGATGGGAATTCAATCATAATTTGCTTCAAGATAAGTTAATATGGTACAAGCATATTAAACATATTAATTCATTTGCTGTGATATTTTTGATGTTATCGCTGCTAATGTTGTCTACATGGATGGTAGTGGATTCAGGAAGATGTGAACGAGTTCAAGTGGCTAATAATATGATTTCAATTTTCATGGTTATTATGCAATTGATTATGATGTGATAGGTGCATAGGACAGAGTTTAAAGACAAAGGACAAGTGGGGAGGCCTATCTTGCACTTGATGACTGGTTAATATCCTTTTGGAGGACCAAAAGGTCTCAGTGGGGAGGAGTGATCCAAATGGATCCAAGAAGGCCTAAAAATAAAATTTCTTGGAATTGGATGAAACTAGCACCATTACATCGGGATCATTGTGTCGATTATGTCCATATATTTTTTTCCAAAAATGGACACCATATGCAGAAGTTATCGCATTCTAATCGATTTCCCAAATAGGCAAAAAAAGTCAAAGTCAAGAGTTAACATGTCATACTGCTGAAGTCGACAGTATGTCAGCATGACGTGGTGACATGTGGAAGCACTAAGAGGTGACATGTGTCACTCATTTTTGGTGTTTTCAGACTGAGTTGGCACTGTACAGATTTTTGACACATGGCACCGTACAAATGTTGACATGTGGCAAGATGAAGTGGTTGTATGGAAGTAATGTAGCGACAGGTGGAAGGCTCAGGGTACAACACGTGTGTGTACAGACATGATGTGGCACCAACGACAACATGACACATGGCAGGTATGATAGTGACATGGCTTTGTTGACTGGGAAGCTGACTGTGTCGGTGAGTAGAGTGTACAGTCCAATCATAGGGTGACACGTGGCCCAATCATAGGGAACCACGTGGCACCCCATATTTGGCCAATATTGGCTGATTAAAAAGTTTTTTATGCTCTACAGGGGTCGAATCCCTGACGTCGTGGGCGACCAACGAACTAACCTCTCTCTGATAATCGTCCTGGCCGGTGGTATTTCTTAACACCTATGCGACATGTTATGGTTTTGAGTTTGATTTTGTGATAGTTTAGGGATAATCTCAGTCAAAAGGGGATAGTGCTCGAACTTGGCACTTCCATACGACCAAGAGCCATATGACCAGGAGATGGAGCAGGGCACGGGCCAAGGTGGCTAACACCTAGCCACATGGCTTGGCACGTGACCAAGGGTAGGGGACCAGGAAGAGGTTTAGGGCACAGGGGGATTTAGAGCATGGCCATATAGCAGAATCATATGACCAGGAGCCTACGATTTGGGGGATGTCGCATGCATATTTTCCCAAGTGGGTTTTTTACCTATGGTTTGGATATTTTTGTTGATTTGAGCCTGATTTTTGTGGATTTTGGCTTTTTTTGGAGGATCTGGAGCCCTTTTTGAGGCCATATGTTGGGGGGAAGTTGGGAGATGACCCCCAACTCCAAATATATAATAATCAGATGTTTTTGACAACATTAGGAGGGTTAAGAAACAACAGAATGCTGCAGAATTTGAAAGCTTAAGCCATTTTTATGCAGGGAATCCATTGAGGAAGCGAACTTTGGAGGCCATTTGCGGGAGCTACACTCAACCTTTTTCAGTGCCATCAGTTGTGTTGGATTATTGAGGTAGAGAAGAACGTGGCCAAACTAGTTTGTAATCCATTTGAGATATTTCTAATGTAATTTTGCAGCATTGAATATTAATAAGAAATCCTCCCCCACTGAGACAAAGGCCCAGAGACATAGGCAACCTTGCCAAACTCCTTATCAAGCTTGGTGTTATTATTTGTTGTTACTTATGTCTATTTTCTATTATGTATTCTTTATGATGGATGCAACATTCCTTCACTAAAATCTCCTTCCTCATTTAATTTTTTGAATGGTAATTTAAGACATGCTTAACACTCAACTACGTCTTTTAAAGATCATTTTTGGATCATTGTGTCCCCCATTCCTTGTTCTTCCTGAACTGGGGCATTATCCTTCTTTCCTGTCTACCCATCCTTCTTTAGGGCACTTCCCTTCTTCTGTTGCGTTACATTTGGATAAGTCTTTTCCTACTGTGTTGGTTTCCTGGTTGTGGCACGTCACCTTGCAGATGTCTTGATGACCTTCCTTCCACTTCTTTCCCTTTGGGCATGTCCTTGGTGATGACTGGGATCTTCGAGTCATTCTGCCAGTATTTCATTTCTCATTCAACTTCCTCTACTTTGATTTAGAATCAAAGTGGTATCCATTCTTTATCTGGATCCATGTGCATTGGGATCCACATGTTGTGTCGCGTAGCCTTAAAATTGGCTATCTCTTGGTATTGCATGACTACTTCAAGAGTTATTCTCCATGTGTTGCCTATATTTTCTTGTATGTCACTGATATACTAAGCAAAAGTGTTGGAATTACCACTTCTCCACTTCGAATCAAAAGTGATTCCTAACGATGTGTATCACGTTGCTCGACATCGTCCTACTCTATCACAGAAATATGAGTAGGTAAGCACTTTCCATCCAATTAGCGCTATTGGTATAATGTGCCAGGAGTAGTTGAACTCGATTCCCAAATCCTGTGCATCCTTGCAGTCGTCTAGGAAAATATTTAGTAAGTATGGGGCCTAATTGAGCATGGTGTCATTTGTGTACTGTGTTACTGCTACGAAAACTCCTCCAGGGATCTCCTCCTTGTGACATTTTCGAATGAGTTTGCATGCCATTAGTTTTTTTGTCATCTGGGTGGCTACATCACTAATCCTTATCATGATGATGCTAGCTAGAGATATCATTGATCTATTGAGGCACACTTCTAGTACATATATATTTGGATGTTTAGTATTTGCTATAGTGAATGGAGGTTGAGATAGATCTGTTAGGACACATGGCTGATACATATTTGAGTTTAATTGATATATCTTATGATTTATTATTAGAAGCATATTTGTTGGATATCTTGGGGTATGCATTTGGCATATGGATGGGCTACATATTGGGACATTTAGTTTATGAGTTGATGAAGTGGTCATGTTGTACACCATTGATGAGTCATAGCTTGATCTATAGTTGATGCATGGTTGGTACACATTTGGTACATTGTTAGAGGCACCTACTAGCAGTATGATTGGCACATGGATTATGCTTGATATAGCATACATGTATGGGAACACATCCTGATTGTAGTTCATCTTGTTAAAATTTGGTGCATGGGTGATGCACTTTCTTGGTACAGGTGATGATACATGTTTAGTTCATGTTGATACACTCATAGATGGTATATGTTTGTGGATGATAGTACTTGGATAAAGTACACCATTGGTATTACTTGTTTAGAATATACTTTGGTACATGATATATGGGATGATATAGTTGAGACACTTGATTGATTAAGATACATGGTTGTGGCACTTGGTTCATGGTGGAGGCATATCATGAGTGATATGACACTTGTTTGTGGAACATTTTTGGAATATTGGTAGAGGCATATGGTTGATACACTCCATTGATGATATCTTATGGCATACTCTATGGTATTGATGTACATGGTTGATGTACATGGGTGTTGTGCATGGTTGGCACACAATATGGCACAGGATGTACTTTTTTCATGTTTTGTTCATGATTCTCTATTTCATTGTTGACATATATTTTTATTCATGATGTATGGTATGGCATGAGTTTGATGCATGGACAGGTCCAAGGATCATCATAGAAAGAGAGGTCGATCTATGTTTCGGTTGAGCAGTAGCATTTGCAGCAGAAGCATATTGCAGTGGTAGCATATTGCAGTGGTAGCAGAAGATAGGGCGAGACATACCCATAAGGGGAGTCATTCTTATTCCCATGATTCTAGGAGGAGAGATTTATCATATACAAAGGTAAATACTGGGAAAAAGATCCCTATATTTGGAGAAAGAGCACAGAGGCATGGTTTCAGGGGGAGCAATGGTCACAAGTGGGAGCATGAACAATATGTTTTTAGCAGTACGTCAGAGTCATGTCCCTTATTCAAAAGGGGAGAGATTATTCAGAGGAATATCAAAGGCATTCAGGCAGGGGGAGCAACCCCAAGGAGAGTTCAGGCAGGGGGAGAAGCCCCAATGAGAGAATGACCCTTTGTCATTGATGTCAAAGGGGGAGATATAGTCACATTGATGTGACTAAGATGAATATTGATGTACAGAAATGCCTTGTCTACATGCTTCCATCAATGATTGGTGTTGACATTAATGTTGGTATTGCCATTAATGCCAAAGGGGGAGATTGTTGGATCATGTTGTCATTGATGCCAAAGTATTGATGTCAATGGAACAATGTCTTGTCGTAGTATATTGATGTAGTGATTGATGGATCATGCATTGTCCTTGATGTCAAGTGGAGTCATAGTCATATGATGTCATGCATAGATGAAGATGGATCAATGAGTTGTCATTGACATATGATGCATATATGAAGATGGATCAATGAGTTGTCATTGATATATGATGCATATATGAACATGGATCAATGTGTTGTTATATGATGCATATTTGGATTGACGTAAAGATGACTCATTCTTATATTTTCATGATTGATAGGGAGTACAAATGGATTAACTCCAAAGTGGTCTCCTTATGGTGAAATCTCTCGCGAGAAGACGCTTTGTGTTGAGTTATCCTAGAAGTATGGTTAGAGAAACCATGCTTAATTGTGAAATAATGAGATGAATATCAGTGAATTTGTCATTGAAACTATCCTATATGGATAGTTCTTATCACGCCATTTCCGGTGGTATGTGGAACGTCACATAACTCCTCATAGTTTGATATTTATGGCCTTACGAAGTTAGAGGACCCTCATATGATGGCTAGAAGCCCCAAAAGGTCAAAGAAGTCAAAGTGCTTACAAAGAAGAAATTATTTAAATAATAAAGTGAAGTGATAAAGTCAAAGAGGATTATTTAAATAATAAAGTAAATGGAGAACTTTTTAATTATGGAAAGTAGTTATAAGAGGGTTAACCCTAAAATGAGGAAAGTGGGTTAAGTGGTTAAGTGGCTATTGGATATATGGAAAAGTGGAAAATTGGACAAAGTTGGCCATAAGTGACTATGTGGACAAAGTGGTTATGTGGACAAAATGGCCTAGAAGTTTCTTCTAAGGAAGCTACTTGGAGAGTATAAATAAGAGGCAAGGGGTCTCTTGTAAATACATTTCTTGAGCATATATTGAAGATCTATTCTGAGAGAGAGAGTGACAAGAGGATCTCATGGATGCATCAAATTTCCTGTAAGTCTGAGATATTGACGACGAAAGTTTCAAAAGTTAAGAAACCCTAGTTTCTGAAGGAGTACATGAGCAGCAGTGGGCTAGAGAGCATACATACACGAGATGCAATGAGCCAAAGCGTGTACACACACGAGATGAAGGAGGACAGAGCGTGTACAGTTGGAAGAAAGTTATGAAGAGATGAGTGTGAGATGTGCTAGGTTCTTGAAGTTTGAAGCAAGTTCTAGATCTGCATTCTTTGGGATCAAATCTATCATAGAAACTCTGGTATGGTTACATAGTTGTCTTGATGGATATTGTTGATTATTGTATGGTGAATGCTTGAAGCATTCTTGGTATGGCTATTGTGATATGGTTATGTTGATTGATTGATAGAGTGAGAAGCACTCTTATGGTTCAATACTGATATGATTTCCATAGTATACTAGTTTCTTATACATGATTAAGTAGCATTCATATTGTATAGTTGAGGAGTATAAGTAAGTTGTTAGAGAGTATGGATGTGTTTATTGGTTATGGTACATATTGGACAGTGAAAGATAGAAGTGAATGTGACTGAAGGATGCAGAGGATCTAAGTTTTTCATGGACATAAAACCCTAATTATTGAGAAGGAATACGCAGGCGGTAGTACAGACAGGTTGCGTACCTACGCAAGATGTACTATTGGTATTGCACATACATATACATGCTACACTACTGACAGGTCGCATACCTATTGAAAGATTGGTATCTGTTGATGATTGGTTCCTCTTCTCAGTTGGTGCTGAGCTGTGTAAGCTGAGTCTTGCATTATAGAGATGGTGCTCTTGTGGAGTTGTAACTTTATTCAGTTTTTGTTGATAACCTAAGGATTGTAGTCTGTAATAAAAGGAAAATTGTACATACATCCTGTGTTCTTTGTGTTCTGTGTGGTGATGACTTATTGATGATATATGTTGCTGCCATATGTTGTTGATATGTGTTCACATTTAACTGGTTATAAATGACAGTAATAAGTGATGAGGAAAAGGTGATTGCTAACTAAGAAGTTTTGTGAAGGGAAAAGTTTGAAAAGAACCCTACACTAATTCAGCCCCCCCTCTCAATATGGTCGTTGTGTCCAACAATTGGTATCAAAGAAAGCCTTCACTATAAGCCTTAACAAGCTTGGAGGAGATCCATGGACACACAAATGGATGATGAAGTTCCAATCCTTCATGAGGAAAATTATTCTACATGGAGAATATAAATGAAATTGAATTTTAAGGAAATAGGAGTAGGTGTTTGGAAAGAAGCTATTGGGGGATCGGTTCCTTTGAAGAACAAGTCAAAGTTTGTAGCTCAAAGGGAAGAAAATAAGAATGATGCATTGTCTCTCCAGACCATTCTCAGTGGACTCTCAAGTTTTATCAAAGAGATCATGGGACAATGCACTTCCTCCAAGGATCGATGGATAAATCTAGAGAAGACATACCAAAGAAAAAAGGAAGACCTTGAAGACAATTCCATCAAGATCAATGAAGGTAAAGAATCTCCAAAATCCCCTGATTGCAATATTTCAAAAAGTGATGATGTTGAATATTTCTCTACAAGTGAAGAAGAAAATCTAGAAATGGTTTTTGTAGAATTAGATGATAGTTATCCCATGGAAGAAGTAGAAGAAGAACTATCAGAGCTTAAAAAGAAAGTTGAATGGGTTCGATTTGAATACAACTATGACCATTGTTACATAGAATATATCCATCTTTCTGAGAACACTAAAAAGTTTCTTAAAAATAAATCAAAGGCATATTTTGAAGTTAAAGTAAATGGTCAAGGAACAAGAAGAAAGTAAAAAGACTCAATTAGAAGAAAAAGAAGAAGATATCAAAAGACTAAAGAATGAAATATAAGAACATAAGAAGGTAGATGATGAGATTAGAAAAAGTCTTAAAGTTAATGTCCATCTCAAGATCCAAATTGAAGAAGCCAAAAGGAGACAAGAACTATTAAAAAATAAAGTAAATGAAAAGGAAGAGTCATGTCATTAGTTGGAAGCTGAAGTTGTTGATCTTAGAAAGAAAGTAGAGAAGTCAAACAAATTCTTGCATAGCTCAACAATATTGAATGAGATCTTGGATAGTCAAAGATCACCAAATGATAAATTAGGTCTTGGATACAACAAAGAAACTACACATGTTGAAGCAAGCACCTCAAAGAAGCTTGAGGTAAGTCCCTCACACTCAAAGGATGGAAATAATGTTGCAAGTCAACCATCTACACAAGGCAAGGAAAGTTTCAAAAGAACAAATCAAGGAAGACATCAAGAAGTCATCTTTACACCTCAGAGAAGAGAGACACCTTCAAGATGGACACCAAAGCAAAGGTATGAAAATGTTTTTCATGGTCACTGTTACTCATGTAATGAATATGGTCGCAAAGCTTTGGAATGCAGATTTTATGCAATGAGAGATAATGAAAGAATTCATAACACCTTAAGATGTTGGAGATGTAATCAAGTAGGACACATTGTTGCTCATTGTCACATCATGAGATCCTATAGTTGTAGTGGATTTGTTCACAAATCCCAGGATTTTTGGAACACAAGAAGAAATTCTATGATGATGACTTCATATAGCATGAATAGAAGAAGGCATGAAGTTAGGAAGGAAGATATTTTTGAAAAGATGGAAGCTCAGAGCTCAAGTTTTGAGAAGCTGGGACACCTTTAGAAGTGGGTGAAGAAAACTGAACAATCAGAATAGAATGGAAGCATTAAGGGAAGCTCAAGTTTGACATCTTCAGAAGCATACATGGGTTACAATGGTAACTATCGCATGCATACGCTAGCTGGCCTATGAATAGGTCACGTACATACGTGAGTTGTCTATGCAGCAGGTCGTGTATCAGTGGTAAACAACCTTGGGAAAAAGGATATGCACATGAGTTGCAGCATGGTATAAAGGTATAACTCTGTGTTATAGGGTCTGACATGGTTTGTTGTAGGATCTGACATGGTTTGTTGCAGGTTTTCATGATCACATGTTGGCATGCATAATTGATGTATGTATGGTGATGCCATATGGTTAAGTGTTGGAAGACTATCTTTGATGCATGGTACTAACCCTAGAGTGTGGATTAAGACACTTTTCTATTTAGGAACAATGTTGGTTGTGATAGTGAAGTTATGGCACTTTGGTTATGATATATATCATGATGATGCTAGCTAGAGATATCATTGATCTATTGAGGCACACTTCTAGTACATGTATCCTTGGATGCTTAGTATTTCTTGTAGTGAATGGAGGTTCAGGGAGATCTGTTAGGACACATGGTTGATACACATTTGAGTTTCATTAATATATTTTATGATGTATTATTGGAAGCATATGTGTCGGATATCTTGGTGCATGCATTTGGCATATGGATGGGCTACATATTGGGACATGTAGTTGATGAGTTGATGAAGTGGTCATGTTGTACACCATTGATGAGTCATAGCTTGATCTATAGTTGATGCATGGTTGGTACACATTTGGTACATTTTTAGAGTCACCTACTAGTAGTATGATTGGCACATGACTAATGGTCAATATAGCATACATGTATGGGAACACATCCTGATTGTAATTCATCTTGTTGAAATTTGGTGCATGGGTGATGCACTTTCTTGGTACAGGTGGTGATACATGTTTAATGCATGTTAATACACTCATAGATGGTATATGTTTGTGGATGATATTACTTGGATAAATTACAACATTGGTATTACATGTTTAGCATATACTTTGGTACATGATATATGGGATGATATAGTTGAGACACTTGATTGATTAAGATACATGGTTGTGGCACTTGGTTCATGTTGGAGGCATATCATGAATGATATGACACTTGTTTGTGGCACATTGTTGGCATGTTGGTAGAGGAATATGGTTGATACACTCCATTGATGATATCTTATGGCATACTCTATGGTAATGATGTACATGGTTGATGTACATGGGTGTTGTGCATGGTTGACACATAATATGGCACATGATGTAATTGGTTGATGTGTTGTTTATGATTCTCTATTTAGTTGTTGACATATCATTTTCTTCATGATGTATGGTATGGCATGAGTTTGATGCATGGACAGGTCCAAGGATTGTCATAGAAAGAGCAGTTGATCTATGTTCTGGTTGAGCAATAGCATTTGCAAGAGAAGGATATTGCAGTGGTAGCATATTGTTAATATTGCAGAAAAGATAGGGGGATTCATTCTTCTTCCCATGATTCCAGGAGGAGAGATTTATCAGATACAAACGTAAATACTTGGAAAAAGATCCCTATACTTCGAGAAAGAGAACATAGGCATGGTTTCAGGGGGAGCGATGGTCACAAGGGGGAGCATGAGTGATATGTTTTCAGCAGTACATCAGAGTGATGTCCCTTGTTCAAAAGGGGATATATTATTCAGAGGAATATCAAAGGCATTCATGCAGGAGGAGCAACCCCAAGGAGATTTCAAGCAGGGGGAGCAACCCCAATGAGAGAATGACCCTATTACATTGATGTCAAAGGGGGAGAGATAGTCACATTGATGTGATTAAGATGACTATTGATGTAGATAAATTCCTTGTCTACATGTTTCCATCAATGATTGGTGTTGACATCAATGTTGGTATTGCCATCAATGCCAAAGAGGGATATTGTTGGATCATGTTTTCATTTATGCCAAAGGATTGATGTCAAAGGAAAAATGTCTTGTCATAGTATTGTCCTTGATGTCAATGGATTGATGTCAAGTGGAGTCATAGTCATATGATGTCATGAATAGATCAATATGGATCAATGATTTGTCATTAATATATGATGCATAGATGAATATGGATCAATGAGTTGTCATTGATATATGATGCATAGAAGAAGATGGATCAATGTGTTGTTATATGATGCACAATTGGATTGATGTAAAGATGACTCATTATTGTCTTGTCATGATTGATAGGGAGTACAAATGGATGAACTCCAAATTTTTCCCCTTATGGTGAAAGCCCTCATGGGAAGGCACTTTGTGGTTGAGTTATCCTATAAATATGGTTAGAGAAGCCATGCTAATTGTGAAATTATGAGATGAATATCAGTGAATTTTTCATTGAAACTATTCTAGATGGATAGTTCTTATCATGCGATTTTCGGTGTTATATGGAACGTCACATAACTCCTCACGGTTTGAGAGTTATGTCCTTACGAAGTTAGAGGACCCTCATGTGATGGCTAGAATCCCCAAAAGGTCAAAGAAGTCAAAGTGCTTACAAAGAAGAAATTATTTAAATAACAAAGTGAAGTGATAAAGTCAAAGAGGATTATTTTTATAATAATGTAAATGGAGAAATTTCTAATTATGGAAAGTAGTTATAAGAGGGTTAACCCTAAAATGAGGAAAGTGGGTTAAGTGGTTAAGTGGCTATTGGATATATGGACAAGTGGAAAATTGGACAAAGTTGGACATAAGTTACTATGTGGACAAAGTGGCATAGAATTTTCTTCTAAGGAAGCTACTTGGAGAGTATAAATAAGAGGTAAGGGGCCTCTTGTAAATACATCTCTTGAGAATATATTAAAGATCTATTCTGAGAGAGAGTGACTGGAGGATCTCATGGATGCATCAAAGTTTCCTTAAGTCTGAGATCTTGACAGCGAAAGTTTCAGAAGTTCAGAAACAATAGTTTATGAAGAATCACGAGAGAAGCAGTGGGCCAAAGAGCATACATACGCGAGCTGTAGTGAGCCAGAGCACGTACACACGTGGGCTGAAGGAGGATAGAGTGCATACATTTGGAATAAAGTCATGAAGACTTGAGTGTGAGATGTGAAAGGTTCTTGAAGTCTGAAGCAAGTTCCAGATATGCATTGTATGGGCTCATATCTGCTATAGAAATTCTGGTATGGTTACATAATTGTATTGATGGATACTCTTGCTTATTGTATGGTGAATGCTTGAGGCATTCTTGGTATGGCTATTATGATATGGTTATGTTGGTTGATTGATAGAGTGAGCAACACTCTTATGGTTTAGTACTGATATGATTTCCATAGTATATTGGTTTCTTATACATGATTAAGTAGCATTCATATTGTATAGTTGAGGAGCATGAGTAAGTTGTTGGAGAGTATGGATGTGTTGAGATTAGTTATGGTACAGATTGGACAGTGAAACAAAGAAGTGAATGTGACTGAAGGCTGCAGAGGATATAAGTTTTTCATGGAGATAAAACCCTAATTGTTGAGAAGGAATACACAGGTTGTATTACAAACAGGCCGCGTACATATGCGAACTGTACTATTGGTAGGGCGTGTACATATGCGTGCTGCACTACTGACAGGTCATGTACTTGTTGACAGATTGGTATATGTTGAGGATTGATTCCCCTTATTAGTTGGTGTTGAGTTGTGTAAGCTGAGTCTTGCATTATAGAGTTGGTTCTCTTGTGGAGTTGTAACTCTATTCAGTTGTTGGTGATAACCCAAGGATTGTAGTCCGTAATAAAAGGAAAATTGTACATACATATTGTGTTCTTTGTGTTCCATGTGGTGATGACTTATTGATGATATATGTTGCTTCCATATGTTGTTGATATATGTTCACATTTAACTGGTTATAAATGACAATAATAAGTGATGAGTAAATGGTCATTGCTAACTAAGAAGTTTTTTGAAGGGAAAAGTTTGAAAAGAACCCTACACTGATTCAACCCCCCCCTCGTCCCCTCTCATTGTGGTCGATGTGTCCAACAATTGGTATCATAGAAGGCCTTCACTATAAGCCTTAACAATCTTGGAGGAGATCCATGGACACACAAATGGATGATGAAGTTCCAATCCTTGATGAGGAAAATTATTCTACATGGAGAATATAAATGAAAGTGCATTTGAAGGAAATAAGAATGGGTGCTTGGAAAGCAGTTATTGGTGGATCAGTTCCTTTGAAGACAAGTCAAAATTTGCAGCTCAAAGGGAAGAAAAGAAGAATGATGCATTGAATCTCAATACCATTAATACTAGACTCCCAATTTCTATCAAAGAGAGCATGGGACAATGCACTTCCACCAAGGATCTATGGCTAAAACTAGAGAAGACATACCAAATAAAAAAGGAAGACCTTGAAGACAATTCCATCAAGATCAATGAAGGTAAAGAATCTCCAAAATCCCTAGATTTCAATATTTCAAAAAGTGATGTTGAATATTTCTCTACAAGTGAAGAAGAAAATATAGAAATGGTTTGTGTAGAATTAGATGGTAGTTATCCCATGGAAGAAGTAGAAGAAGAACTATAAGATCTTAAAAAGAAAGTTGAATGGGGTCTATTTGAATACAACTATGACCATTGTTACATGGAATATAGCTACCTTTTTGAGAACACTAAAAAGTTCCTTAAAAAGAATCAAAGGCATATCTTGAAGTTAAAGGAAATGCTCAAGGAACAAGAAGAAAGAAAAAAGACTCAATTAGAAGAAAAAGAAGAAGAGATCAAAAGACTGAAGAATGAAATATAATAACATAAGAAGGTAGATGATGAGATTAACAAAAATATTGAAGTTAATGTCCATCTCAAGACCCAAATTGAAGAAGCCAAAAGGATAGAGGAACTATTAAAGAATCAAGTAAATGAAAATGAAGAGACATGTCATAAGTTGGAAGCCAAAGTTTTTGATCTTAGAAAGAAGGTAGAGAATTCAAACAAATTCTTGAATAGCTCAACAATATTGAATGAGATATTTCATAGTCAAAGATCACCAAATGATAAATCAGGTCTTAGATACAACAAATAAGCTACACATGTTGAAGCAAGCACCTCAAAGAAGCATGAGGTAAGTCCCTCACTCTCAAAGGATGGAAATAATGTTGCAAGTCAACCATCTACACAAGGCAAGGAAAGTTTCAAAAGAACAAAGCAAGGAAGACATCAAGAAGCCATCTTTACACCTCAAAGAAGAGAGACACCTTCAAGATGGACATCAAAGAAAAGATATGAAAATGTTTTTCATGGTCATTGTTACTCATGTAATGAATATGGTCACAAAGCTTTGGAATGAAGATTTTATGCAAGGAGAGATAATGAAAGAATTCATAACACCCTAAGATGTTGGAGATGTAATCAAGTAGGACACATTGCTGCTCATTTTCACATCATGAGATCCTGTAGCTATAGTGGATTTGGTCACAAATCCCAGGATTGTTGGAACACAAGAAGAAATTCCATGATGAGGACTTCATATAGCATGACTAGAAGAAGGCATGAAGTTAGGAAGGAAGACATTTTTGAAAATATGGAACCTCAAAGATCAAGTTCTGAGAAGCTGGGACACCTTCAAAAGTGGGTGAAGAAAACTGAACAATCAAAACAAAATGGTAGCCTTAAGGGAATCTCAAGTTTGACATCTTCAGAAGAATACACGGGTTACAATGGTAATAGTCGCATACATACGCTAGATGACCTATGAATAGGTTGTGTACATACATGATTTGTTTGTGCAGTAGGCCGCGTATCTGTGGTAAAGAGACTTGGGAAAAACGCTATGCACATGACTTGCAACATGGTATAAAGGTATAACTCTATGTTTCAGGGTCTGACATGGTTTGTTGTAGGATCTGACATGGTTTGTTGCAGATTTTCATGATTAGATGTTGGAATACATAATTGATGTATGTATGGTGATGACATATGGTTAAGTGTTGGAAGACTATATTTGATGCATGGTACTAACCCTAGAGTGTGGATTGAGACACTTTTTTGTTGAGGAACAATGTTTGTTTTGACAATGAAGTTATGGCACTTTGGTTATGAGATATATCATGATGATGCTAGCTAGATATATCATTGATCTATTGAGGCACAGTTCTAGTACATGTATCTTTGGATGTTTAGTATTTGTTTTAGTGAATGGAGGTTGAGGCAGCTATGTTAGGACACATGGTTGATACATATTTGAGTTTCATTGATATATCTTGTGATGTATTATTGGAATAATATTTCTTGGATATCTTGGTGCATGCATTTGGCATATGGATGGGCTACATATTGGGACATGTAGTTGATGATTTGATGAAATGGTCATGTTGTACACCACTGATGAGTCATAGCTTGATCTATATTTTATGCATGGTTGGTACACATTTGGTACATTGTTAGATGCACCTACTAGTAGTATGATTGGCACATGGCTTATGGTTGATATATCATACATGTATCGGAACACATCTTGATTGTAGTTCATCTTGTTGAAATTTGGTGCATGGGTGATGCACTTGCTTGGTACAGGTGGTGATACATGTTTAGTGCATGTTGATACATTCATACATGGTATATCTTTGTGGATGATAGTACTTGGCTAAAGTACACCATTGGTATTACCTGTTTATCATATACTTTGGTACATGATATATGGGATGATATAGTTGAGACACTTGATTGATTAAGATACATGGTTGGGGCACTTGGTTCATGCTGGAGGCATATCATGAGTGATATGACACTTGTTTGTGGCACATTGTTGGCATGTTGGTAGAGGCATATGGTTGTTACACTCCATTGATGATATCTTATGGCATACTCTATGGTATTGATGTACATGGATGATGTACATGGGTGTTTTGCATGGTTAGCACACAATATGGCACTGGATGTTCTTGGTTGATGTTTTGTTCATGATTCTCTATTTCATTGTCAACATGTATTTTTCTTCATGATGTATGGTATGGAACGAGTGTGATGCATGGACAGATCCAATGATCATCGTAGAAAGAGTGATCAATCTATGTTCTGGTTGAGCAACAACATTTGCACCAGAAACATATTGCAGTGGTAACATATTCTTCATATTGCAGAGAAGATAGGGGGATACATACCCATAGGGGGGGTCATTCTTCTTCCCATGATTCCAGGAGGAGAGATTTATCAGATACAAAGGTAAATACTTGGAAAAAGGGCCCTATACTTGGAGAAAGAGCACAAAGGCATGGTTCCAGGGGGATAAATGGTCACAAGGGGGAGAATGAGCGATATGTTTTCAGTAGTACATCAGAGTGATGTCCCTTGTTCAAAAGGGGAGATATTATTCAGAGGAAGATCAAAGGCATTCAGGAAGGGGGAGCAACCCCAAGGAGAGTTCATGCAGGTGGGGCAGCCCCAATGAGAGAATGACCCTTTGCCATTGATGTCAAATGGGGAGAGATAGTCACATTGATATGATTAAGATGACTATTGATGTAGATAAATGCCTTGTCTACATGTTGCCATCAATGATCGGTGTTGACATAAATGTTGGTATTTCCATCAATGCCAAAGGGGGAGATTGTTGGATCATGTTGTCATTGATGTCAAAGCAACAATGTCTTGTCATAGTATATTGATGTAGTGATTGATGGATCATGTATTGTCCTTGATGTCAATGGATTGATGTCAAGTGGATTCATAGTCATATGATGTCATGCATATATGAAGATGGATCAATAATTTTTCATTGATATATGATGCATAGATGAAGATGGATCAATGAGTTGTCATTGATATATGATGCATAGATGAAGATGGATCAATGTGTTGTTATATGATTCATATTTGGATTGATGTAAAGATGACTCATTATTGTCTTGTCATGATTTATAGGGAGTACAAATGGATGAACTCCAAAGTGGTCCCCTTATGGTGAAATCCATCATGGGAAGACGCTTTGCGGTTGAGTTATTCTAGAAGTATGGTTAGAGAACCCGTGATTAATTGTGAAATAATGAGATGAATATCAGTGAATTTGTCATTGAAACTATCCTAGATGGATAGTGTTTATCATGCCATTTCCGATGGTATGTGGAATGTCACATAACTCCTCATGTTTTGAGAGTTATGGCCTTACGAAGTTGGAGGACCCTCATATGATGTCTAGAAGAAGTCAAAGTGCTTACAAAGAATAAATTATTTAAATAGTAAAGTGAAGTGATAAAGTCATAGAGGATTATTTAAATAATAAAGTTAATGGAGAACTTTCTAATTATGGAAAGTAGTTATAATAGGATTAACCCTAAAAATAGGAAAGTGGGTTAAGTGGTTAAGTGGCTATTGGATACATGGACAAGTGGAAAATCAGACAAAGTTGGACATAAGTGGCTATGTGGACAAAGTGGCCTAGAAGTTGCTTCTAAGGAAGCTATTTGGAGAGTATAAATAAGAGGCAAGGGGTCTCTTGTAAATACATCTCTTGAGAATATATTGAAGATCTATTTTGAGAGAGAGAGAGTGACTAGAGGATCTCATGGACACATCAAAGTTTTCGTAAGTATGATATCTTGACGATGAAAGTTTTGTAAGTTCAGAAACTATATTTTTTGAAGGAGTACGCAAGTAGCAGTGGGCCAAAGAGCGTACATACATGGGCTATAGTGAGCCAAAGTGCGTACACGCGGGGCTGAAGGAGGATAGAGCACATATAGTAGGAAGAAATTCATGTAGACTTGAGTGTGAAATGTGCCAGGTTCTTGAATTTTGAAGCAAGTTTCAGATATGCATTCTATGGGATTAGATCTACCATAGAAACTCTGGTATGCTTGCATAGTTTTTTTAATGGATACTCTTGCTTGTTGTATGGTGAATGCTTGAGGCATTCTTGGTATGGCTATTGTGATATGGTTATGCTGGTTGATTGATAGAGTGAGCAACACTCTTATGGTTCAGTACTGATATGATTGTCATAGTATATTGGTTTCTTATACATGATTACGTAGCATTCATATTGTATAGTTGAGGGGAATGGGTAAGTTGTTGGAGAGTATGAATGTGTTGAGATTGGTTATGGTACATATTGGACAGTGAAAGACATAAGTGAATGTGACTGAAGGTTGTAGAGGATCTAATATTTTCATGGAGAAAAAACCCTAATTGTTGATATGGAATACGCAGGTTGTAGTATAGACAGGCCGCATACACACGCAAGTTGTACTACTAGTAGGGTGTGTACATACGCATGTTTCACTACTGACAGGTCGTGTACCTATTGACATATTTGTATCTGTTGAGGATTGATTCCTCTTCTCAGTTGGTGCTGAGTTGTGTAAGCTGAGTCTTGCATTATAGAGTTGGTGCTCTTGTGGAGTTGCAACTCTATTACGTTGTTGTTGATAACCCAAGGATTGTAGTCCATAATAAAAGGAAAATTGTACATACATCTTGTGTTCTTTGTTTTCCGTGTGGTGATGAATTATTGATGATATATGTTGTTGATATATGTTCACATTTAACTAGTTATAAATGATAGTAATAAGTGATGAGTAAAGTGTGATTGCTAACTAAGAAGTTTTGTGAAGGGAAAAGTTTGAAAAGAACCCTTCACTGATTCACCCCCCCCCCTCTCAGTGTTTTCGGTGTTTCCAACACCTTATCCATTTGAACTTTAACTGCTATGATCTTTGAACTCACCAATTCACCTCCTGTCTTCGTGCTCCTTAGCTTTGTGGGTTTGTTAATTCACAAAACGTCTTATTTGGCCTGCGTTTTATTTATATAAGGGGTGTCATAAATTCCCTAAATCTTCTTGGATATTCTTCTTTGATGGTTATAAATGTGTTAAATCTTTTCGAGCATGCTTTGTTAAGTTTCATAATTGCTCAATTCGTGCCTGTTTACCCCGATGATCGTTTTTTTCTTTTCTAACCATTGGCCTGTTTTCCAGTGCGTTGCAACTTTTCGGTGCACCATATGTTTCTACTGTGAATTTTCCGCTGGTGCATTTTGTTTGCTTCCTGTCATCCATATGCTGCATGCAATCACTTTTTCTTTTTGTTGCGTTGATTCCACTGTCTGTTATGCACAATATTTCCCAGTATTTTGCTTTCTTTCTTTTTCCACTTTTGTCTTCCTTTTTCTTCTTTTTCCACTTTTATCTTCCTTTTTATGAGTTTTCTTTCCTAATATATACTATAGTACACTATATACATGAATTTCTTACTGTGTTTTAATTTTAGGGGTTAGTAGGTCGATTGTCCCTGTCCAGTTTCAATCGACTACCGTTGATCATTCCTTTCCATTATATTCCTCCCAAGTACTTTAGTTGTACATATCCCCCATTTGTGACAGTCTTTACTTCATATGGCCCTAGCCAATGCATTATAAACTTACCAGGGTGTTGCAAAAATTTATTTTCATAGAGCAGAACTAGGTGTCCCTCCTTAAAACTTTTCTTTTTAATATGTCTATCACGTCAGGATTTGTCACTTGCTTTCTATACTTCTTGGTGAAATCCTACCAGAATCTTGTCCTCTTCCATTTCCATTAGTTGATACTATCTGCATACTGGGTACCATAAATTCTAATGGCACCACTACTTCCTGCCCATACACCAATATGAATGGTTTATATCCTGAAAACTTCTTGCATGTGGTCCTGTATGCCCATAATACTGCTAGTATTTTCAAGTCCCAATCGTCCTTGTTGACATTGCAGATCTTAGTCAAAGCATTTTCCAAAATTTAATTGAAAGCTTCTAGTGTTCCATTTGCCTGAGGATGATATTGTGTACTCTTCTAGTGATAGACTTCAAACTCCTCAGTCATAGATTTTATGGTAGTATTGATCAAATGAATGCCTTGGTCACTCATTAAAATATTGGGGCATCCAAATTTGGTGATCACTTTCTCAAATAATAAGCGTTCTACTATCTCTGCGTTGCAGTCCTTGAGTGTTGTTGTTTCTGCCCATATCGTTAAGTATTCAGTCACAGTAATGATATATCTAGTTCCTAACCTTTTTTTTGGGTGGATTAATAGGTCCAACAAAGTCTATTACCCATTTGTCAAATACCTGCAGAGTCACTTGTAGTATTAGGAGCATCTCATCCCTTATGTTCGGTTTTCCAACGCTCTGACAGACATCACATTTATAGAAATATTCCTTGGAATATTTATGGATTGTTGGCCACCATGATTTTGCATGCAATACCTTCTCAAAATTTTCCTACATAGTGTCCTCCAACTATAACTTCATGAGCTTATACTAAAATTTTGGGTCATTCATGTTCCAATACACACCTTCTCAAAATGTTATCTGCGCCCATCTTTTATAATTTTCTTACATAGTGTCCTCCAACTATACCTTCATGAGCTTATACTAAAATTTTGGGTCGTTCATGTTCCAATACACACCTTCTCAAAATGTTATATGTGCCCATCTTTTATAATTTTCCTACATAGTGTCCTCCAACTATACCTTCATGAGCTTATACTAAAATTTTGGGTCGTTCATGTTCCAATACACACCTTCTCAAAATGTTATCTGCGCCCATCTTTTATAAATTTCCTACAATGAGTTGATAGTCTACAACTATGACTACCATATTTTTATTTTGCATAGTGCTAAAGTCTCGTGGCACAACCCCTATGTTGAAGTATTCAAAAATATCAGCGAAGTATTCATCATCTACCTGTACTGAAAATAACTGTGCATGAGGGAAGTTGTCTTCCAAGTTAGTAGGTTCTTCTCTATTAGTTACCCTTGACAGGTGATTCGGTCGTGCATTCAACTTCCCTGGTTTGACTATCACTACAAAATCAAATTCCTGAAATAATAATAACCATCTATAGATCCTCCCCCCCAACACTAGCTTGTTGACTAGATATTTGAGAGTAGAATAGTTTGTGAACATTTTAAAGTGTTTACCCAATAAATAGTGTCTAAGTTTCTAAAGTCCATATACCATGGCTAGGTCTTCTCTTTCTGTGGTGTTATAATTCTGCTAAGATTCTTACAACTTTTTGCTTGCAAAGGATATAGAATGTTCTAAGTCCCATGCTCCTGGATGCACCAGAATTTCTCCAAGTGCTATGGTTAATGAATCTACGTGCATATGAAATGTATTTTCCCAATATGGAAATACTAGTATAGGTGTTGTCACCATATTTTCCTTTAGAGTTTCCAATCCTTGCTGACAATCCTCATTCCACTTAAATCTGGTGTCCTTCTTTAACAATTTTTACATTGGTGCAATAATACGTGCATACCCCTTTATAATTTTCCTGTAATAGCCTGTGTATCCCAGTGTTTTTCTTAAATGGTGCACTTACTTTGGTGGTGGTATATTTACAACAATTGCAATCTTGGCAGGGTCCACTAGTAAACCTTGTTTGCATACTGTATGTCCCAACAATATTCCAAAAGGTGTATTAAAAATGCATTTTTTTTATGTTTAATGATATCTAACATTGATTGCTCTTTCCAAAATTAGTCTTAACACCTATAAATGGTCCTTCAAAAGACTATATACAGTCCAGTCATCTGGATATACTTCTAGAAACTGATATATGAATTACTTAAAAGCAACTATGACTACTCTT
>JASDQU010949301.1:32498-50787 GCA_032191745.1 Picea mariana | reverse complement strand
TTGCAAACACTTTGACTACTTTGACCTTTTGGGGCTTCTAGATGACTCATGAGGGTTCTCCAACTTCACATGGCCATAACTCTCTAATCGTGAGGAGTTATGTGATGTTCCACATACCACCGGAAATGGCATGACATGTACTATCCATATAGAATAGTTTCACTTGCAAATATATCAAAACTCATACCATTATCCATCAAACAAACTTGGGTCCATTACCCAAACCTTTGTGCTACCATAATTTGCTACTAGACTTTCTTTAAGGGTTGACATCAATGAAAACCAACAAAATTAATCAATAGATTGATGGGGGATACATTAAGGCCCTACTTCAACAAATATCTTCCCATTAACTTCAACACATTATCTAGGAGAGTGATCTAGAAACCAACTAGTACCTGGGATCTTGCAGTCCTCAGTGGCAGGTTTTCTCATAGTTGATAGTGGGTTTACATCATTGACTCATGATTGATCAATTATACAATTTTTCAATATCATATCCTTTATTCACATTAGCTAGATTGTACTAGGTATCGTTGGGTTCATTTCCATCAGTAGTGGGTCCCCTCACGTCTATTAACAATATAACTTGATGACTGGTAATCAAATAGTTTCTACCATGCTTGAAATTATCTAATATGCTCACGTTTTTTAGAATAGTACCATTGGAGTTTGGGATGAAGACATTGGGTTTGGGGCCACATCACTCATTCATTCTACTCCTCCCAAGTTGTGATGTATTATATCACTATTGTATGAGTACTCTATACACTACAGGAGCACTCTCATTGGTGCTCAATGTCTTCTTAATATATACTGTGACATAGGTCCACATTGTGTTTTCTCATAGCTATGATTTAGTTTTTGAAATGGATCCACTTTGCACTTTTTCATGGCCATTGTTGTAGCATAAATTCACATCATCAAATTTTTTGAATTTTCGCAAAAGTTGCACAAGCTTTGCTAAATTTATCACTTCAAAATATTCGATTTGGATAATCCCACCATGTATTCCTATCCTTGTATGAGTCAAATTATAGCCCATTATTTCCATTTGAAAAACCTCATTTTTCTTAAGTCATGGTTCCTAAGTCCTGGTCATTTTGTTCTCACAAAAATATTTCCAAGATAGATTTTCTGCCCAAATTTAATTTTCAAAGTCCTTGTGTTATCTCACTATTATTGAAGCCAAGTAAATCTAAGCACCTGGAAACTTATCGTAAGTGAAAAAGGGCATGGAGCACCCCCAAAAGGACCTAAGTTTTATTAATTTAGGCACTTACCACAAGATTATAGTAGTGTTGCAGAGTTCGACCAAATCAAACAGTTGTAATTGAGCACACACAAGATTGATGGTTCATGTCTAGAGTCGAAGTTACCTCATTGGAATCTCTCACTTGTGAATTAACTCTCAGTCACTCCAATGGGTACCAGCTGACCAATGGTTCAGATTTGGTGGGGGTTTAGATCAACAGTTCAAAATATATCACTTCTTCCCCCTAAATTCAATGCTTGGTTGATAAGTGTCTGTGATGATGTCAGTAGTAGGGAAACCCCAAAACGACACCTAGAGAATTCAATGCCAACAGGGAACCTATCAGGACAATCAACAGATTCCACATGGACATGTGAAATCTTCCAAAGACATAGAATAGCATGTAAAAATGAGTGACATGTGTCATGTCCCTCTTCCATATGAGTGTCAACATGGACCAATGGAAATTTTCCATGTGTCCAAACAACGTTAGCATGATGTTATTGAGTCCTTAACCAATTTTTTTATTTTGATCACATTAGATCGACAACCCTCGTTTGTTTTCAGAACCTCTGATTAATGCTCCTAATTTAATCTTGGATTCCCCTCATCAAAGTCTCATAGATTAGATAACCCTGAAGGTGCACCTCCAATCAATAGTCCATATTTGATCGTTGATCTCAGATATTTGCATCCAAATGCCACATCAACCCGCCAACAAATGCACTATTAGGAACAACCAGTGGATGACATGTGGCATACCCCTATTGCATCAGCATTGACATGGACCAATGAAAATCGGCCACATGGACATATGGAAATCACTAGACACACTGGTTAATATATCAAAACTCAGTGACATGTGTCACACCTACCTTCCTGCCACATCAGTTCTATCAAGGAAAAATTATAAGATGCCACGTGTCCTTGGTTTATGTCAACTCGAATTCCTCTCATAATATTATCCCTTGTCAGAGTTCAAATCAGTTGATCACTCTGATGGATTCACATTCGATTGATGGTCCATATTACTCTGATGGTGCATTTGATAGATAATTCATATTAAATCTTAGGTCTCGAATCCTTCTTCTCAGCGTGCAATATTATATCCAATCAGTGGATTACATGTTGATAATGAATGTTGACCCAGTAGACATGCGACCCTTTCCTAAAAGGTAAATTTGCATCCATAATTCCATGACATGCATGTTTACTTTCAAACAATATGGGGCCACCTCCAACATAAAATGTCTATCCAATTTAATTTCACGATAAATTTGGGATTAGTTATCATCGATCCATATGTACAGCAGATCCACAAAGCCTCTCAAATTTATGGTCAATATTGTACACTATTTAAATAGATGTCACATGTAATCATTCGTGGCATAACATTCTTATTTTGTTTGTGATATAAAATAGCACAATGTAAGAGGTGTCGAAAACTCCAAAGATTCTATTTTTAGAAAATAGATTCAGATTTCAAGGAAGTATTTGAGTAGACAATCCCAATAATGAAGGGATTTATTCAAGAAATCAAAAATATTATAAGAGAATTATCAAGGAGACTGCAGGAAAGGAGGAGGAGTTATAAGGTAGGTTAGGAAAAAGAGGCAGTAAGACTATGTTCTTTGTTATGAAGCCCGTGGGGAAATTATAATTTTCTCAGGCATCAAAGGATAATTTTGTTAGGAAGTGAGGAACGCTTCCATGCTAAATAGTATAAGAGAGGAAGAAAGATGTAATCAATAAAGTAAATTACAAAGAAAACACACAATACACAGATATTTTACCCTGGGAAACCATCATTCCTTGAGTGTTCTTCTCTCTTGTTTTCTTATTTATTCAGAATAAAATGTTACATGTCTAACCTTGTTCCACTCATAAGACACAATCGACATCATACCCTATGGATTTACACAAGAACAACCCTATAGCCAATTCGTCTTACATATGCATGAGGAACAACCTCTACGATTATTGATTCTTGGAGATTCGCCATTCATTATCTAAAGATCAACATCTAAAGAATTACAACACAGCTTATTTATAGGATTTAAAGTAGGAAAAAAACTAAATAAAAGGAACCCAAAAATGGTTACATATCCACATATATCATTGGCTACAAATCCCATGAATCTCAGGATTTTGTTACAGTCAGCTACCAATTCAGATTACCAGTCGACTACTAGTTGGCCTTCATTCGGTCTTCAATCAGTTTCCACACGCCCACCTGTCAAACTCTTGTTAGTTGACCTCTTTTACTTTACACACCTCGACCTTCGACATGTTTTTGATGTCTTAAAATTCATATTTACCCGGTCAAACCACCTCGACCTTCGACTTCAACTGTTAGTCGATCCACCTTGACTAGACTTTCACTGCAAAGAATATAACAAACCAACATTCTCCCACTTTTTTTTTCTTTGCCGAAACTGAGATACCTTTGAAATTTTGTTCACAAACCTAGGGAAACAACTCCCATTACCTCTCTGCACCAAGATAACTTCACATCACTCACATACTTGGTCAAAGAGTCTATTATGTTTTCCAACGTGTCTACTTTCTCCTATAGCACCTTGTTTATTTCCACCATGTCTCTCATGAAATGGTATTGTACATCAATATGCTTAGTCTTAGAATGATAATTAGGGTTCTTTTCCAAAAATATTGTTCTTTGATTGTCACAATTTATCTTTATAGCTATCTGCTCAGACTCGATTCCTAAACACAGCATTTGCAGCCATACTACTTATTTGCTTCCATGAGTGGCTACCATGTATTCATCTTATGTTGTTGATAGGGATATGAACACATGTCGCTTACTCATCTAGTTGATTTCTCCACTGAACATTTTGAACACATATCCATTGGTCGACCTCTGTCGATCCATATCTCTAGCTTATTCAGTGTTGAAAAATCCATGTGCATCTAATTCATTGTCACCTCCAGGTTTTCCTTGATAACATCTAGCATAATATTTTTTTCCAAAAAAATACCTGAATACTCTATTGATAGTTTTCCAATGCTCCTTCCCAGGTGTTGACATGTATATACTAAACACTCCCACTGCATGGGAAATGTTCATTTGAGTGCATACCATAACATACATTAGACTACCAACATCACTTGCATAGGGAACACGTGACATGTCCTCTATTTCCTCTTGTGTCCTTGTACATTGTTTAGTAGTTATCCTTGCTCCCACATGAATTGGCACCTTCCTAGGTTTTCAATCATTCATGTTGAAATGTTTCAATATTGTTTCAATATACGTCGGTTGGTTCAACCAGAGCTTTCTAGATACTCAATCTCTCTTAATATCCATTCCCAGAATGAATTCGGTTGCATCGATATCCTTAATGTCAAACTTGGAGGATAGTTTCTTCTTCACCTCCATTGTTGTGTCCATGTTGTTTCCAATCAGCAAAATGTCATTGACATACAATGCTACATATATGAAATTCCCATCTTCTTCTTTGGAATATATGCAGTGATAATCTTTGCTTCTCACAAACCCCAAACTAAGGATGTGTGTGTCGAACTTTTGGTACCACATCCTTGGTGATTTCTTTAGACCATAAAGGGATCTTTTTAGTTTTCACACCAAATATTTATTTCCCTTTACTACAAATCCTTCAAGCTCTGTCATGTAGATTTCCTCTTCCAAGTCCCCATGTAGGAACGTTGTCTTTACATCCATATGTTCTATTTCTAGATAAAATGGTGTATCCAGAGAAATTAGTACTACAACGGAAGTTAATTTTGCAACAGGGGAAACAATCTCACCAAATTTGGCTCCTTCGACTTGGGAATATCCTTTCGCTACCAATCAAGCTTTGAATTTCTTGACTTGACCTATTTCATTCATATTCTTATTGAATTCCCATTTGCTACCAACAAGATTTCTTCCACTAGGTAATTTTAATAAGTCCTATGTCTCATTCTTGTGCAAGGATTCCATCTCTCTACCATGGCATCCTTCCATATTTTTCCCTCTGCTGAGTTGACTTCCTCCCCGATCGACTAGGGATCATTGTCAGTGGCATTTAACATGAATGTGAAATGTAAGTTGAGAAGAGTATACCTTTCGACTGGTTTTATTATTCATTATGAACACCTTACAACCAAGGTCATTTGTTCCACCTCTTCTTCTAATTCAATCGACTCATTTAAATAATCTTATTCATTCCTCAATTCAAACTTCACCTTCTCTGGATTATTCTTGGTCTAATCAATTTCTTTAGGATCGTAAGTACTTCCAACTTCTAGGAATACCACATATCGATTGTACACTTTTTTCTTTGATGCAGGATCCCAGAGCTTATATCCTTTCATTCCTTCTTTGTATACAATGAAAATACACTTGACTTCCTTCTTATCCAGCTTGCTCCTCTTTTCCTTGGGAACATGCAAAAATGCATCACAACCAAAT
This sequence comes from Picea mariana, assembly GCA_032191745.1. Classification (NCBI taxonomy): domain Eukaryota; kingdom Viridiplantae; phylum Streptophyta; class Pinopsida; order Pinales; family Pinaceae; genus Picea; species Picea mariana. The sequence goes on along the minus strand of JASDQU010949301.1, from coordinate 45,097 downwards.
ACTTTGAGATTTTAAACCAAAGGATTATTACCCAACCATACATCATGTGGAGTCATGTCGACTAGTGTCGATGAAAGAGACATATTCACCAGATATTTTGTAGTGTTGAATGCCTCTATCTAGAATTCTTGTGCAATCCCAGCACCACTAAGAATGCTCCTTGCCTTGTCCATCAATGTTTTGTTCATTCTCTCAACAACTCCATTTTTTGGGGGGGTATATGGTGTGGAATTTTGGCGTACTATGCCACACTTCTTGAAGAAATGATAAAATTATTTTCCATGGAATTAACCACCATTTACAGTCCTCAACACCTTAATCTTCTTATTTGTCTTGTTTTATACAAGATATTTAAAATCTTTGAATTTCTTGAAAACCTATTATTTCTTCCTCGGGAAATATATCCATGTCTTACTGGAAAAATAATCTATGAAGGAGACATAATATAGGGATCCACCAATTTAAGGCATTGAAACAGGACCAAACACATCACTATGAACCAATTCTATAATCCCATTTTCCCTTGTCACTCCATATGGGAATCTCACCCAACTTTGTTTACCATATATACAATGTTCAAAAAATTTGACTTCTAAATTGCAAGTAGGAAATTCTTCAACCATACCATTATTATGCATAGCTCGAAGTCTTTTTTCTCATATGTTTCCCATCCTCCCATGCCATATCATGGTTGGGTCGAATTTATGATGACTTTTCGAGTCGATTTGAGTTGACTCAAGCAGATTCAAGTAGAGTTAATTCGAAGTCTAGTCGAATTCAAGAACAATGATGTTGTTGCATCCAGACGAGTCAACACTCCCTAGTAACTTGTATAGGGTTCCAATTTGAACTATTTTCATTAATACCATTGCACCTCTGACCATATTGCACGAATCCTTCTGAAATAGAGTGTGCACCCCTGCATCACCCATCTTGCTGACATATATCAAGTTTATTTCCAAATACAAAATGTGTAGCACACCCTGAAGGCTTATACTCCTTTCATCCTACAGTATCATTCGAACTCTTCCCTGTCCAACAATTTTAGTTTTAGAGTTGTCCCTGAAGAACATGTCTCCTCCTTCATATTTTTTATATTTGTAGAACCATTCTCTATGTGGTGTCATATGATAGGATGCTCCTGATTCAATCAACCAAACAAATTGATTTGATTGTGTACTGATCGACACCAAGGACACATCACCTTCCTTATCTAGAGTCGTCTTTATCTTAGTCGATTGATTCTCGTTGGATCATGTACTTACTTCCATTTCCTTCAACTTGTAGTCCCTTTTTTAATGCCCAACATTACCGCATTTCCAGCATATTCTTGTTGATTGAAAGGGATTTAGATATACCCTTCAACTTAGACTTTCTACTGGAGAATTTTCCTTTATCTATGTCAATCAATCGACCTCTCACCACTAAATCATCTTTTGTTGATCCTTCCATGTTCTTCCTTCTCATTTCTTCTGACAGTAGAGATGCAACCACATATTCTAGGGCTTATGTGGTTGTATTACGCCATATAGCCACAACTAAGCTATCCCAGGAGTCCGACAAAGAACATAATAGGCTAATACATGTCTCCTCCTTGGTGATTTTAATATCCATAGAAGATAACTGGCTTATAATGGTATTAAATGCATTTAAATGCTTACTCATCATACTACCATCACTCATCCTCAGAAGATACAGTTTCTTTCTGAGAAACATCTTATTTACCAAGGATTTTGACTGGTACAATCTCCCCAAATTGTCCCATAGTTTATTGGTCGAACCTTCACCTGAGACATTTAGTAGTATTGAATCTACAAGACAAAGTCGAATAATACTACTCCTTGATCTTATCTCAGTTTTATCCCATTCTTCCATTGACATGTTTCTTGGCATGGTACATGGAAAAACTGTTGTCCAATGTTCTCAATCTACAACGAGATATTCAATTTTAAGCTTCCAAAGCTCAAAATTTTGGCCATTGAATTTTTTTATCTCTATTCTTGAGCTGCTTTCCATTCTTTAACACAATCTTTAAATATTTATATCTTACGAATCTTACTAAACCTAGGGCTTGGATCAGATACAAGGTTGTTAAACCAATCTCTGATACCACATGTTAGGAAATGAGGAACACTTCCATGCTAAACCTAGTAGAAGTGATGAAGAAAGATTTAATCAAGAAAGTAAATGACAAGGAAAACACACAATACATAGAGATTTTACCCTAGAAACCCAAACCGAGAAAACCATCATTCCTTGAACGTTCTACTCTCTTTTTGTCTTATTCATTCAAAATAAAAGGTTACATGTCTAACCTTATTCCACACCTAAGACATAATCAACATCATACCCTCTTTCTTTACACAAGAACAAAACTGTAACCAATTCGGTTTACATCTGCATGACCAGTGACCTCTATGATTATTGATACTCATTGATTAATCATTCATCATCTAAATATTAGCATCTACAACATTACAAAAAACCTTCTTTATAGTATTTATAGTAGGAAAAACCCTAAATAAATGGCGCACAAAAATGGTTACAGATCCACGATGATCATTGGCTACAAATCCCATGAATCTCAAGATTTTGTTATAGGAAAATACCAATTCTGATTAGCAGCCGACTACAAGTCGGCCTTCATTTGGTCCTCATTCAGTTGCCACATGCCCACCTATCGACCTCTTTTCAGTTGACCTCTTCGAATTTACCCAATTGATCTACCTCAACCTTCAACTTATTGTCGATGTCTTCAACTTTGTCTTTAACCAGTCGAACCACCTCGACCTTCGACTTCGACTATCATTCGATCCACCTTGACTAGACTTCCATTGCAAATAATATAACAACCCAAACAATTCATGGATTCATGGCTCATTCTCAGTACAACTCTGTTTTTATTCATATTTTATGTGTTAATATCCTTTCAATTCCATGTCTATTCTTTTCCATGAAATTATGATATGCATCTTGGAAAATTTGGTATATCTTCCACTGTCAATGAGTGTATTTATGAAATAGTTAAAATATTTATACTAAGACCTTTTACTATGATGTTATATATTCAAATGTTGTAATCAGAATTACATATCTCAATGTTTTTCATATAGATTCATTCTTTAAAATGACCAGATTAAGATGTTCATTTTATGTTGGATTAATAATCTATATTCCTTTAACACATTCTTCATCTCAGGATTGATAGAGATTTCTTTTTCCCTTTGTTGTGATATGATATTTATTCCCATTCTTATTTATTCTACCTTTCCATTATCATCTTTGATACTCTGTTGGTTGAGAATCCATGTACAATGGATTAGGCCTCTGATATGAAATATTTACATATTATTTATTCCAGTCAGTTTTCATTTAATTCTTAATCCATGTCTACCCTATTTTATCCAATCTTTTACTTTTAAAAACTGACATTATGAGCTTAATTGTTAGAATTGTTGCTTAGTGATAGTGGGCATCTACTATTCTTATATTAGATGATAGATCCCTCTCAGGTCCAAGAGCTATGTTGTGGCCTAAAGCTGGTTTAAATATGTGTTGGCATGATTTCTAAATAGCAGGAAAACATCTCAAGTTACAACATTATTTTTGGCATCGTTGCCGGGGAACGAAGGTTTAATATTCCCAGGATTTTATCAATATTAGATCTGTTTTTTGAAGGTGGAAAAGGATCAAACACAGGTTGTGTGGTTATTCACCTAGAGACTCCATTGTGTTTTCAATCAATTGATCAAAGACTCCACTGGGAAGTGAACCTTGTTGACAAAGAAATGAAGAACTATTTCAGAATAGTCAGGTACCAAATGGAAAGATTCTTTCAAGAATTTTAGATTTCTTAATTAGTCCTCTACTGTTATTTCTTATCCATTTCAAAAAAAAAATCTATGTTTATATTCAAAGGATCACAGTTTCAAAAATTCATCTCCTTTCTTGAAAAAAGAATCCATGATTTCCTCTTACATTCCTCAAGTAGATAATCTTCTCATATCTACTGAAAGTTTTCTAGAACCAATAGCACATATACATGTTCCTTTAATAGAAAAAGAATCTTGTGAAATATTTGAGAAGGAGGCTTATATAGAAGCTCATACAATCAGTAATATACCTTATGATCAGTCTACAAAGATCCATCCTTGGGTTATAAATAGGTATAAACCTCTGAAGTTTCCATATGTCCTTCATTATTTACCTCCTAAAATTTTCAAATATCTTCCTAAATTCAATGGAGAAGATGATGTTTCGGTAGAAAAGAACATGGCATCCTTTGAACATTTCATAGATTTCTTAGATATTCAACATGAGGATGTATTTATGAGGATGTTCACCCATTCTTTAGAAGGGGAGGTCAAAAGATGGTTTAGAAATTTGGAAGTTGATTCCATCAGCTCTTGGATTGATTTCTATGATCTTTTCCTGCACAGTTGGGCTGAAAGGAAATATCATCATCAATACCTATCTGAGTTTTATGCTATAACAAGAAGGAATGATGAAACTATTACAAAATTTAATAGAATATTTGAAAATTCATATCAAAATTTTCGTGTTGATATTCAGCCTTCTAAAGCTACTACCAAAGTGTATTATGCAATAACACATCATCCAGATTTGGATTTTTTGTTGGAGATACTTCACACACACCTAGGATTTCTTTTTCCTAAGGTTTTCCCTATGTTTATTAGTCATTATTCAGTGCCCTATAGTTTAGTAAGAATATTCCTCTAGGATAATATTCTCTTCATTTCACACGTTAGTTTGATCAGTTGAGTGGAGTCTAGATGCTACATTGGGATCATCACCATGAAGCATTGGTATCATCACCAGCTAATGTGCATTGTCCTTGGGATTATCACCAGACTAGCACATTACTCATGATTCGTTGATCTCCTCCTCACTTTACTATGTTTCAGCCAGTTAACCAAATACTAATACACCAGATAACTCAGACTAGGTGGAAGTTCACTCATGTAACTACCTGAGAGACTAGATTAGGTGGAAGTTTACTCCCATAACTATTGGTGTGTGTCCAAATCACTCTAGACCACCACTATGGTGCATTGGATTATTCTGCAATGCACATTATTTGAGCTATATAGAGTATATCATGTGTAAATTAGCATTCATTCATTTTGTTAATGAGAATTCTTCCATTCTTTCTCTCATGTTTCTCTTTTCTTATATTTTCTCTACAAGATTTGTATGTCATTTGATAGGTAGATCTATTCTGTGCAATTTCAACACATTTAAATGGTATCAGAGCCGACATATTGCTAGGAAAAAGACACACTAGAAAAATGGAATTTCCAAAAGAATTCATTCTTACATCGTACAATTGCTTTGCATGGAAAGAGAAGATGATAGTGCATATTCTAGGAAGAGGATTATACAGGTTAACCATGGACACAGAGACAAAACCTACATCATGCATAGAAAAATCCAATTATTTGAATCGAATGGATGAAGTTGGTGATTAATTTGGTTGGTTGTCATTGATGTCAACCCTTGAAGAAAGTCTAGTAGCACAAAGGTTTGCGTAATGGACCCAAGTTTGTTTTATTTATAATGGTATGATTTTTGATATATTTTCAAGTAAGACTATTCTATATGGATAGTACATGTCATGCCATTTCTGGTGGTATGTGGAACATCACATAACTCCTCACGGTTTGAGAGTTATGGCCATACGAAGTTGGAGGACCCTCATATGTTGGCTCGAAGCCCCAAAAGGTCAGAGAAGTAAAAGTTCTTGCAAAGAAGAAATTATTTAAATAATAAAGTGAAGTGATATTGACCTTGGGTTATGAAAGGAAACGAAGAACGAGGAAGAAAAGGGAAAAAGTGATCTTCGCGGGAGACACAGTGACTGTCACTGGGTCGAAGCGAGCAAAAGAATAGAAAAGATGGAGCGAAGTGCAAAAAAGAAAGTTGTTGGATGAAGAGATCGAGGATGATAGATAAGCAAGGGAGAGGGATCTAGGATGACTCAGAAAGTGGGAAAATCCACCATTGGATTCTTTGGAACACTGCGTGAAAAGGAAGGAAAGATAGGCTGGCGAAGCCTGATAAAAGAGGATCAAGTTGACCTAGGGTTTTAGACACCTAGGGTTTTTGTATTTAGGGTTTTGGCACCTATGTTTCAGCCTAAGGTTGTCGGTGAGGTATTGTAATGTATAAATAAAGGTCAAGAGGACCTGGGTCGGGTTGGTCATTGAGTATTGGTATGATATTGTTGTTGGTCTAGCTCTATTATTGTGTGAGAGATTATCATATTGGGGAGAGAACCGCTGAGAGAGAGAGCCTTTTGGTATTGTAAGATCTTCATCTGTGTGCGAAGATAAATTCCTCCAGCTGGGTGTGCAGGAAGGGAAGAGAAAGAGAGAGAAGAAAGAATATCTGCTAGTTGAGAGCGCAGACAAGAACTACATGCTTTTCCTTAATAAATCATAATCACAGTTCTGTGGACGTAACCCTAGAGAGAGGGTGAACCACGTATACCTTGTGTTGTGTATGTGTGACTGATGCTTTGATCTCTGTTGTTGTTGTATTATTGTTTACATTGTTGTGTTAGATCAGATATATAGCTATGAAGGAGAGATCTAGCTAGTTTAATGATAGATGAATGTTATGTTGTTGTTGCAATAAGAACCACTTGATATTCCCCTGGTTGTAGACATCTCTTTCCTACAACCCCCTAATAACTGCTTCGGGTGAGACTGCATCTGCTTCACAGGTGTTTCCAAAAGGGCCAGTAGTTAGGGCTTGTTGGTGCGCTCTTGGAGTTGAACCCTGGGTCTACCTCTGTGCCAAAAAATGATTTCGTTGCCGAGACCAGAATCCTCTTAAGGGAATGTCAAGGTGGGTCCCATTGAAGACAAAGATTCAGAAGGGGGTAGAGGATGAAGAGAAGGACTTCGTTGAATCCCAGAACAAGAACCCTAAAATAAGCATTGAATATTGGCTACAAAGACACATCTTCACTGACATTCACGAGATCTTCTTTGGAGGAATCCATCAGGAGTTACATGAGTGGTTGGCTAGGTTAGCTGACACACAGTTTGAAATCAGATCTAGACCCCCTGTGGTTTGGACACCAGCATTGATCCAGAATTTCAAGAGAGTCAAAAACACTATATCCAAACTAGTAGATCACTGGTTTGATAGTACCATCGGAGGGTATATCACTGAGTTTGTTGTTGACAGAACATAATCATATAGTCAAGCTGAGAGATACTTTTTCAAGGGACCCAGAGGAAACTTTTTGCACTTCTTAAAGCTAAGAATCAAGATGCTCTTGCATGAAAACCACATCTTGAAGATATAGTAGATTGATCAGACCTGAAAAGGCTAATGTTCAAGATCTCAGACAGTGACAGTGACACAGAAGCAGGACATACACGTAGTGGGAAAGTATTCCGCAGAGTTCACCTTGAGAATTTGTTTAAGAAAAACTACGGCGAAGAAGGTTTCTATAGTGGAGAAGAGGTATATCTAACCAATGAAGAGCATCTAGAGCCCACCAGAACAGAAGAAGGGGAAGCTAAAGAAATGCGCCAAAGTGAGCCAGAAACCTCAATAACTGCGTGAACTAATGAGGTAAGTAACGTTAATCCTTCTGTTATCCCAACAACACTTAGCAGTCAGAATAGTCAGAACCACCAGAGTCTTCAGAGTACTATTACAAGTAGCCTAACATCTACTCAGAAAAGAACCCTAGTCATCTTTATGGCAGATGAAATGAGACTCCCTATCTTTAGAGGAGATGGATCTGAATATCTAGATCAGCATTGGTTTCTGTGTGAGGCTGTATGGAATATTAAAAGTATCGTCAATGAAACCATCAAGAGAACCCATTTTAGCACTACACTAAGGGACCGTGCACTGGGTTGGTACATGAAACTGGTCCAAGGACTGGCACAGCCTAAGCTCCTGAATGAGATCAAGAATGCACTGATTGAAGAGTTTAATAAACCTAAGTTGGAATCACAATGTATTACGGAACTAAAAGAGATTAAACAAAAGGTAGTAGAACCTGTTTGGGAGTTCAACTAGAGATTCAAGACCCTGACAGGTTGATTAACTTTCCAGATCCCCAATGAACAGAACAAAGAGTGGTTCATCACTATGTTGTTACCACACATAAGAATCCCTTTGATGCAGCAGAAGATTGCATCTCAGGAAAAATATTTGGAGATCGCCATGAAGCTTGAATCAACACCGATGGGAGAATCTAGCTCAAGCATTAGCCAGATCATGAGCTAGCTAACTAGTTTGTCTTTATAGGTCGAGGATATTAAGAAAGACAAGGGAAAAGACAAAAGGGATGATATCTGGTGTGTCATATGCAGATCTAAAGGCCATGATAAGGAACACTTCCCTTTATTTTATGAGTACTTGGCATCAGAAGCACCGAGCCCCTTAAAGCAAGTTAACCTACCCTAGTGCGAGGTATGCAGAAATAGGCATCGCCCAAGTGAGTGCTACTACATGCAAAAGTATGTCCAGACACCCACAAACTTGTATTGTACATTTTGCAAATCAGTGGGACATGATGATAGGGATTATAGAGCTTATGATCTCATTCATGAAAGGTCGAGAGACATATACAAAATTCAAGGCAAAGTACAACAAGAGGGAAACACTCTGCAGTACAACTCTCCGGGCAGAGGAAATTTCACTCCTCATGGTGGCTACATAGGACAAGGATGAGGAGGAAGTATGAGTTGAGGCTAAGGATAAATAATCTATTACAACTGCGTGCAGCCAGGCCATTTAGCAAGGGATTGTCAGAATCCCTGAACAACCTGTAGTTACTGTAACTCCTTCGAGCATGTCATAGAAGAATGCCCTATTCTATTGGGTAAACTTCAGGGAAAATGAGGACCCTATCAAAACCCACAAGTACAACTGATATATGTTGAACCTCGCGGAGCAGACCCTAGAGTCATTGTTATTACTGGGGGAGGCGCTTCTACAGGAGAAGACAGAGAAACCCAAGGAAGGACTGAAAATGACCATGAAGTGAGGAAAGATATAGAAAAGACCCCAACGTTTGATGCTAATAAAGAAAGGTAGATATTCGAGGAGGAAAGGAAAGAGTTCAAAGGAGATCAAGGATATTCATCAAAGAGACAACCAAAAATCAAAGAATACGGTATGCCTCGGGCGTTCGATCCATCTACATCACCAACAGAAGGGAAAGAGGTAAGAAAAATTATGGAATTCTTGCACACTTGTGTTAAGTTGATTCAAGATAAAGGCGTTGTACAAGAATTACAAGATTTAATCAAGCAGTATGAACTAGGAAAAATAGACCCCTTGCTGAATAGAGCAGTGCACCAAATTGGAAAAAGGAGAAGGACAAATAAAGAATTACACTTGAATGCTCAGATAGGAGAGTATGAGATGGACTATGCGGTCCTTGACTTAGGGTCAAAATTCAATGTGATGATGAAGCAGACTTGGGCATTGATGGGAAAACCCAAGATGATATATTCCCCTATCAAGCTTCGCATGGCTAATTAGCAAGCTGTCATCCCATTTGGATGATTAGAGCATGTCCCAGTGGAAATCGATGGAGCAAGAACCTTTGCAGATTTTGAGGTAATTGAAATTGTTGATGATAGTTGCCCTTACCCTACGTTGTTAGGAATTGATTGGGCCTTCGACAATTCCACTATTGTTGATTTAAAGAAAAGACACATGACATTTGAGAAAGTTGGCCTTAGGGTCGTTGCACCTTTAGATCCAGATGAAGGTCCACGATACACAAAACCCATCAGAGAATAAGACCACTCATTTGAACTGGAAAACATCTACAAATTAACAGCTAGATAGCAAGATTATATCAACCCTACAGCTAACGGAAATCTAAGTTGGCTAAGTGACAGTGCATGTTCATCCGATTCAGAAGAAGCACTGGAAAAATGGCAGAACTAGATGTACAAAGTATCTACAAGAAGATGTGCTAGGCTAACCAGAAAAATTCGTTGGATTGGCACAATAGTGAGTAATCTACCCACATTTGATGGGATGAACTCTCTAGAAATCTTCTTATCAGAATTTGAGACAACTGTACCAACACAATAGAGGTTGTTGGCAGTGGATGAGGCCATGAAAGCCACACTAGAGAGATGGTGGGGGACACATAAAAGAAATATTATAGACTGGACACAATGTCGAACTCTAATGAAAACGCGGTTCTCAGCATAAGAAGGAAGATGTAAAGCACAGTACACAGGTCGAAGCTACCCAAAGGACCATGTACAAAGTTGCGAAGAGGCCTTGAGTGAGCATACGATGTATGCCAGCGAGTTGGAAAACCATCCCGAAGAGATGAGATGCCATTAGCACCACAAATGACCCTACAAGCATTTGAAAAATGGGCCATTGACTTCATGGGACCTATAAACCCACCAGGAAAGCACACAGGAGCAAGGTATATTATCACTGTGATAGAATACCTGACTAGATGGGCCGAAGCAAGAGCAGTCAAGGACTATAGTGCAGCTACAACTACACGTTTTATATTTGATGAAATAATAACCAGGTTTGGATTCCCTAAGGTCCTTATGAGTGATCAAGGTACACACTTCATCAATAAGACAGTTGAAGCCTTGACTGAAGAATTTGCAGTCCACCATCAGAAGAGTACACCTTATCATCCACAATAAAACAGAATGGTTGAAGCATTCAACAAGATCTTGGAGATAGCATTGACAAATATTTGCAGTGTGAACAAGGATGACTGGGATTTAAGAGTACCAACAGTACTCTGGGCTTATAGAACCACTTGCAAGAAATTAACAATGCAGACTCCTTTCAAGTTGGTTTATGGTCTTGAAGTTGTTTTCCCAATGGATTACTTGGTACCAAGCTTAAGGATTGTTTCATTTATAGACATGGATGATACTGACGCTATTCATGAGAGGCTATCACAGTTGGCCGAACTAGAAGAAGACAGATTCATTGTAGGCTTCCATCAGCAAATTCAAAAGGAACGAGAAAAGTCCTATCATGACAGACACATCAAGAATAAGATATTCAGGTAAGGTGATTTAGTCCTTCTATATGATAGTAAGTTTATAAAACACCCTGGGAAGTTCAGAACGCATTTGCTCGGACCATATGAGATTGTCTGCGTTACAGAAGGTGGAGCTGCACAGCTGAAAACATTGAAAGGAGAATGGAAGGAAGGCTTGGTGAATGGGATTTGGCTGAAGTTGTACTATGACAACCAGCTACCTTGCAGCTCTCAATAGAATCAAGAAGACAAGGGTCCAGGTACTAGGTGAAGTTGAAACTTGGTACCAGACACAGAAAAGACAGTCTGCACAAGGATGGAAAGGAGGCATAAAGCAGAAAGCAAGGGCTACACTACACAGTCAAAAGTCGAAGAAAAACAAGAGGATCAAATCTCAAGTGCCTCGGAACGATTCACAGGTGAGTGTTGGGGGCATGTTGGCCCTGGGTTATGAAAGGAAGCAATGAATGAGGAAGAAAAGGGAAAAAGTGAGCTTCGCGGGAGACACAGTGACTATCACTGGGTCGAAGTGAGAAAAAGAACAGAAAAGATGGAGCAAAGTGTGGAAAACCAAGACGTTGGATGAGGAGATCAAGGATGACAGATCAGCAAGGGAGAGGAATTGAGGGTGACTCACAAAGTGGGAAAATACAACGTTGGATGCTTTGGAACACCGCACGAGAAGAAAGGAAAGACAGGCTGGCGAAGCCCGAAAAAAGAGGGTCAAATTGACCTAGGGTTTTAGACACCTAGGGTTTTTGCATTTAGGGTTTTGGCACCTAGGTTTCAACCTAAGGTTGTCGATGAGGTATTGTAATGTATAAATAAAGGTCAAGAGGACCTGGGTCGGGTTGGTCATTGAGTATTGGTATGATATTGTTGTTGGTCTAGCTCTATTATTGTGTGAGAGATTATCCTATTAGGGAGAGAAGTGTTGAGAGAGAGAGCCTTACGGTATTGTAATATCTTCAGCTATGTGTGAAGATAAAGTCCTGTAGCTAGGTTCGCAAGAAGGGAAGAGAAAGAGAGAGAAGAAAGAAGATCTGCTAGTTGAGAGCGCATACAAGAACTGTATGCTTTTCCTTAATAAATCATAAGCACAATTCTGTGGATGTAGCCCTAGAGAGAGGGTGAACCATGTATACCTTGTGTTATGGATGTGTGATTGATGCTTTTATATTTGTTGTTGTTGTATTATTGTTTGCATTGTTTTGTTAGATGAGATCTATAGTTGTGAAGGAAAGATCTAGCTAGTTTAATGATAGATGCATGTTATGTTGTTGTTGCAATAAGAACCACATGATATTCCCTTGGTTGGAGATATCTTTGTCCTGCAACCCCCTCATATTTTCTTTGGGTGAGACTGCATCTGCTTCGCAGGTGCTGCCGAAAGGGCCAGTAGTTAGGGCTTGTTGGTGCACTCTTGGAGTTGAACCCTGGTTCTGCCCCTATGCCAACAAGTGACAAAGTAAAAGATGATTATTTAAATAATAAAGTGAAGTGAAAAAGTCAAAGAGGATTATTTAAATAATAAAGTGAAGTGAAAAAATCAAAGAGGATTATT
>JASDQU010949301.1:12069-30196 GCA_032191745.1 Picea mariana | reverse complement strand
GAAAGGATCTTCAAAAGAAAAATATGCAGAACAACTCAAAAGTTTTGAATGACATTATCAGTAATAAAAAACCTCATCATGACAAGTCTGGACTTGGATACAATCAAATATAAAAGGGATCAAGCTCCAAAACAACAGAGAAAGAAACATATCCAAAACGTTATGCAGAAAAAAAGCAAAGGGGATAGGAAGGTATACAAAGAAAATTACAGGGACACTCCTCCACCAAGAAGATTCAGATTTCAGAATCAATGACCGACAGAAACAGATAGGTCTCAGGAAGAAGAAGGATTCATAAGAGTCCCTCCTTTTAGAATATCTTCAAATCCTAGGTATGAAACTATATTTTTCAATTTATGTTATGTATGTAATAATTTTGAACATAAAGTTGTGAATTGCAGAGTTAACAACAAGAACATAAACAACTTTGAAAGTCATACACAAAATTTTTTTCCAAGAAGGCCTAGTGAAACACAGAGAAGAAGTTACAATAGGCTTGAATATTTGAGCACTGAAGTGGAATGCTACAAATGTAACAACTTTGGACACATGGACAAATATTTCAAAATGACAGTCCCTCCTAGAGAACCACAATAGAAGAACAACAGTCACAGACAGGAATCTCAGAAAAGGACATGGATAAGAAAGTAGAATCAGTATAGCAATGAAGAATGCACACTCACTCTACAAGCTAACTAGAAGAAACATGGTTGGTATGTTTATAGTGGTTGTTTAAAACACATGACAGGTGATAGAGACATGTTTCTTACATTAATAAAGGAAAGAGATCGATCAGTCTCCTTCGGAAATGACGATAATACCAAGTCAGAAAATGTTCTACTAGTAGAAGATATGAAACATAATCTTCTAAGTGTGAGTAAAATGTGTGACCAAGGTCATAAAGTTACTTTGGATTAACAAAAGTGCGAGATAAGAAAAGAAGTTTCAAGAAAATTGATTGCAACAGCTGCGAGAACTTCAAGCAACATATATGTATTAAGTCAAATTGGAAATGAAAAGTGTTTCCTAGGAAAGGAAGATGAAAGATGGTTATGGCATAGAAGAATGGGTCACATACATTTTTATAACCTTGTCAAAGTCAGAAAAAAGGAAGAAATTAGAGAAATTCCCTAGATCACGAAACCAACCAACACTTTATGCAAGCATTGTCAACAAGGAAAGAAAACAAAGACCACATTTAAATCAAAAGAATATTCAATGGCAAGACCACTAGAAATTGTGCATACTGATCTAGTTGGACCAACTACAACAAAGTGTTTAAAAGGTGAGAAATATTTTATGTTATTAGTTGATGATTATACAAGAATGACTGCAGTTTTCTTCTCAGGAATAAGTCAGAAGCTTTTGAAAACTTCAAGGTCTACAAGGAAATGGTTGAAAATGAAATGAATTCAAAAATCAAATGCTTGAGATCTGATAATGGATGAGAGTTCACTTCAAAGGAATTTATGGACTACTACAGCAAGCATGGAACAAAAAGGCAATTATTTGTTTCTAGGACACCTCAACAGAATGGATTTGTTGAAAGAAAGAACATGACAGTACAATAAATGGCTTGAACAATGCTAATGGATTCCAAATTGACAGATATGTTTTTGACATAGGTAGTGAATACAACAGTTCACATTCAAAATAGAGTAATTCTCAGAAACAACACTGACAAAATTCCCTACGAACTATGGAAAGGAAGACCAGCAAATGTGGAGCACTTCATAGTTTTTGGAAGAAAATGCTACATCAAAAGACAAGATGGCAGAATGGGAAATTTTTACTCTCGTGTGGAAAAAGGAGTACTTTTTGGTTACTCAAGTACAAGGAAAGCATAAAATTGTTACAACCTGAGATTGAAAAAATTTGTGGAAAGCATCAACTTAACAATTGATGAAACAAATAAACAAGAATTAAAGGAAGAAGAAAATGAATCAATGGAACAGCTTTACGAAGAAGAAGCAGAAGATGAAAAATAAGTATAAGGGGAAGATGAAGAGGATCTAACAGAAGTAGAAGAGCAAGTTCAGCAAGTGCCTCCAAAGACACCTAGCAAACAAGTACAGAATAATCATCTTTCAGATCAAATTATTGAAAACAAAGATGCAGGAGTTGAGACTAGAAGAGGAATCCATTCACCAAAACAAACACACCTAGCACTCTTATCTACGATTGAACCAACCTGTTTTGAAGAAGCCAGCAAGGATGAATTTTGGAGTAAGGCCATGGATAAAGAATTGGATCAAATAAAGAAAAATTACACTTGGGAACTAGTTCCAAGACCAAAGGATAAGAATGTGATTGGAACAAAGTGGGTATATAGGAATAAATTGAATGAATATGGACAAGTTACAAGGAACAAAGCTATATTGGTATGTAAAGGATATGCACAGGTTGAAGGAATCAACTTTGAAGAGACATTTTCCCCAGTTGCCAGAATGGAAGCAATCTGATTGTTTTTAGCTTATGCATGCTCCAAAAATATTAAAGTGTATCAAATAGATGTAAAATCATCTTTTCTGAATGGGGAACTTGAAGAAGAAGTCTACATTGAACAAACAGAAGGATTTTAGTTGTCATAGAACACAGATTATGTGTGTAAATTAAACAAGGCCTTGTATGGTCTAAATCAGGCTCATAGAGCATGGTACTCTAGACTGGATAAATATCTATAGCAGGCGAGGTTCAGAAAGGAAGTGTAGACATCAACCTCTACATCAAGGTAACTCAAGATAGCATTTTATTAATTGAATTTTATGTTGATGATATTATTTTTGGAAGTACTAATAACAGGTTAAGCCAAAAATTTGTAAAGGACATGCAAAATGAATTTGAAATGTTATTACTTGGAGAACTATCCTTCTTTTTGGGTCTTTAGATCCATCAAAGCAACCAAGAGATTTTTATTTCTCAAACCAAGTATATCATAGAAATGCTAAAGAGGTTCGAAATGGAAGATTGCAAACCAATTATCACTCCCATGAAAACCAGTTGCAAGTTGAGAAAAGATGATGATTCAAAGTCTATAGATCAGAGGCAATAAAGGTCAATGATTGGTATCCTACTATATGTGACAACATCCAGAATAGATGTAGTGTAGGAAGTTGGACAGGTGGCACGATTTGAAGCAAAACCAAAGGAATCACATGTATTAGTAGTGAAGAGTATTTTCAGATATCTCAAAGGAACATAAGAGTTTGGATTATGGTATCCAAAAGGAAAGGATCTATCACTTATTGCCTACACAGATGTAGATTTGGAAGGTTTCATTGATGACTGACGAAGCACCAATGGAGAAGTGTTATACTTGGGTGAGTGTTTAGTATCATGGCTAAGAAAGAAAAAATCATCAATATCTTTATCTATAGATGAGGCAGAGTATATTGCAGCAACATCATGTTGTACACAGGTTCTATGGATGAAACAAACTCTGACAGATATACAGTATGAGTATGATGATCCCATTCCAATATATTGTGATAATACAAGCGACATCAGTATCTCAAAGAACTCGATGACGCACTCCAAGAAGAAGCACATTCCAATCAAATATCACTTTCTACGGGAACAGGTTGTAGAAAAGAACATCAGAGTTGAATATGTGGGCACTAAAGAACAAGTGGAAGACATCTTTCCAAAACCACTTCCACGGGAATTCTTTGAGTATCTTCGTTAGAGACTCGGAGTTATTTCTACTCCAAAATGAATGTTTTTGAATGCTTATATTATATGTCTTAGATGTACATGAGGAAGCACCATAAAGAGGACAGTTCATGTTGGGATATCAGACAAGTCAGTTAGGGGGAGCAGATCCGAATGGAAAGATACCTTTTCCATTGATGACAAAGGGGGAGATATTTATCAGATGCAAAGGATAGAGGCATGGTTCCAGGGGGAGCATTGGTCACATAGATGCAGGCATAGTTCCAGGGGGAGAATGAGTGATATGATTTTAGTATTGCATCATAATGTTTCCATCAATGCCAAAGGAGGAGATTGTTGATTAATTGGGTTGGTTTTCATTGATGTCAACCCTTGAATAAAGTCTGGTAGCACAAAGGTTTTGGTAATGGACCCAAGTTTGTTTGATGTATAATGGTATGAGTTTTGATATATTTGCAGGCAAGACTATTCTAGATGGATAGCACATGCCATTTCATTTCTGGTGGTATGTGGAACGTCACATAACTCCTCACGGTTTGAGAGTTATGGCCTTACGAAGTTGGAGGACCCTCATATGTTGTCTTGAAGCCCCAAAAGGTCAAAGAAGTCAAAGTGCTTGCAAAGAAGAAATTATTTAAATAATAAAGTGAAGTGACAAAGTCAAAGAGGATTATTTAAATAATAAAGTGAAGTGACAAAGTCAAAGAGGATTATTTAAATAATAAATTGAAGTGGCAAAATCAAAGAGGATTATTTAAATAATAAAGTGAAGTGACAAAGTCAAGGAGGATTATTTAAATAATAAAGTAAATAGAGAACTTTCTAATTATGGAAAGTGGTTATAAGAAGGTTAACCCTAAAATGAGGAAAATGGGTTAAGTGGTCAAGTGGCTATTGGATACATGGACAAGTGGCAAATTGTGCAAAGTTGGACACAGGTGACTATGTGGACAAAGTGGCCTAGAAGATGCTTCTAAGGAAGCTACTTGGAGAGTATAAATAAGAGGAAAGGCTCTCTCATTTTAATCACACTTGAGCATATTGAATATCTATAGGTGAATGAGGTAACCAAAGGATATTTAAGCCAAATTTCAGAGGGAAGGTGAAGTAAAGAAGGTTGAAATTCAAGGGAGGATAAATTCTTTTGATGATGCTTTCTAAGGTATGTTATTTACAGGTCATCTCACCATTTTCGCAATAAATGTTTTCTAGAATGATTCAAACTGTGAAATTTCGAGGCCATTGAGGAAACATATCCAAATAGTTGTGGTACGAATTTGATCTTGTGGGTCGTTGTATTTTTGGAGTTACACTCCATGGAAAATAGGGTTTGTGGCTAGTCCTGAAACTAGTCTAAAATAGGACTTTCGAGTAAAATCGTCATAAATTCTTCATAACAGATCCAAATTCAGTAATATCAAATGTGTTGGTTAGAGTACATTCATTAGTATTTTTTGTAACATTTTCAGATCCAGACAAAAATTATTCTGTGAGGGGCACACTCTACAATTTCTCTCTCTAGAATAAGCTAGAATTCAACAAGGTATGCCATTTTTGATATATATCCTTTTCTGAGAGGTTCCAAGTAGTGACACCTGGAGGAATTGCATAAAACACATTGAAGAACATTGTGTACTATTTTCATATATTTATTCATTAGAGGTACATAGTTATGATTATTTAAAGTTAGGGTTGTTGACTAATCCAAAACTAGTCATGTGAGACTAAAGTAAAGTTTGATGAAAATGCTAGTCTCTTGTTGTTAAAGTTAAGGAAGGTTTGCAAGTTGAGGTACAGGTTGGTGCATTTTTTATGCACTTGTTTATGGTACAAGTTGATTACAGGTTGTTTGGTACAGGTTGGTGTATGGTTGATGCACTTGTTTATGGTACATGTTGATTACAGGTTGATGCATGGTTTAGGTTATTGGTACAGGTTGTTTGGTGCAGGTTGATTGGTACAGATTTACAACAGAATATCTCATAATGATAGTTCGACAGTGTTTCTATCAATCTACTTATATGTCAGGGCGGTTGGACAGACAAAGGATGGGTGGTTGTAGAAACCTTTTAGTTGTAGACGAAGAACATAGGGGGTTGTATCCTCCTTATGGTTGTAGCCAAAGAATTGGGGAGTTGGATATTCTCCCATATTGTGTCCTGAGAAACTAGGGGGTTGGAGCCTCCTTCCAGTTGCAGCTGGAAAATAAATGAATTTGGTGCTTCCAATGAATGTAAGTCTTCAAGACATATAAGAAAAATCATTCCATGATTTTCACCCACTTTGGGTTTCCACGTAAAAACACTAGTGTATTGTGTATGTGTATGATTGTTCATTTGTTCATTGTTTATTTACTCTAAAAATATTGGATGATAATACTACATTGATATAACACTTGCATTATATGGTTAAAAATCCAACAGAAGCGTTTGGAACTATTTTTAGTCTCATTTATCCTAAAATCCTCTTTCACATATCTGCATGTAAAAACCCCAATGAAGTTGTTGGCACAGGGGCAGACCCAGGGTTCAACTCTTATAGCACACCAACAAACCCTAACTATTGGCCCTTTCAGAAACACCTGCAAGTAGATGCAGTCTCACCCAAAGTAGCAATAGGGGGTTATAGGACACATGTTTCTACAAATAGAGGAAATGAAAAATGAATACAATCCTAGATATGCTTAACAACGTTATACTTAGCTTCACAAAGTTATATCTATGATGTAAAAATCATGTAATAGTAGTATAACAGCTAGCAATTAGCACAGTATCAACCACAAAGACAATAAGATATATGTGGTTCACCCTCTCCCTAGGGATACGTCCACAAAACTATGTTTCTTGATTTATTAGATGAAAACATACAGTTCTATCTGCGCACTTAGCTGTAGATCTCTCTATCTTTCTCTCTTTCTCTCTTTCTCTCTATCTCTTCCCTCCCTGTGCACCCAACTGCAGGGTTGATCTTCGCACCCAGCTGAAGATCCAGAATACAGAATCAATATTTCTCTCAACAACAATAATCAATAATGAACAACAACAATATGATCATAATACGAACCATGAACAACAATGAACAACCCTCTCAACTCTTCTAGAACTTTATTTATACATTACATGACTCTCAGACAACCTTAGACCGAACTCTAGGTTTCAAAACCCTAGATCCAAAACCCTAGGTGACAAAACCCTAGGTCCACATGACTCGCATTTTCAGGGCTTCACAGCCTGTCCTTCCTTATTTTCCATGAGGTGATCCAAAGTATCCGTTGATGTATTCTTCCTCTTGTTGAGTTTTCCACGATCCATCTTCTTTGTTGATTTATCTTCCTAGATCTTCTCTCCCAACGAATAGATTTTCCTTTACTTCGCTCTTTCTTTTCTGNTTTCAGGGCTTCACAGCCTGTCCTTTCTTATTTTCCACAAGGTGATCCAAAGTATCCGTTGATGTCTTCTTCCTCTTGTTGAGTTGTCCACGATCCATCTTCTTTGTTGATTTATCTTCCTAGATCTTCTCTCCCAACGGATAGCTTTTCCTTTACTTCGCTCCTTCTTTTCTGCTTCTTTAACCACTTCGACTCTTACTCAGTTTATGTACCTTTCGCGCAGTTCATACTTCATCTTTTCTCTTCTTTAATATTTACTTTCTTCCTTAATACCTAACCAAGGTCCAACAAACCCCCAACACTCACATGTGACTCGTCCCAACTCACTGCAAGATTGAGCCTTCTATATCACTTCGACTGCAGGTTGCATGGAGAATCCCATGCTTTATGATATGTCCCTCCCCATGTTGTGTAGAATATCTTTTCTGTGTCTAGTACCGATTTTCAACTGCACCTGGTACCTAGACCCTTCCTTCTTTTGCTTTTACTGAGAGTTGCAAGACAGTTGGTTATCACAATACAGCTTCAACCGGCTTCCATTTACTAAACCATCCTTCCATTCTCCATTAAGTGTATTAAACTATGAAACTCCACCTTATGTAACATAGGCAAATTCGAATGGCCCAAGCCAATGTATCCTGAACTTCCCTGGATACTTCATGAACTTGTTGTAATATAACAATACCAAATCTCCTTTCTTAAATGCTTTCTTTTTTATATGTATTTCATGGTAATACTTATCTTACTCTTTTTGTACATGCTGATGAAATCCTACGATAAAAATTTCTTCCTCCAGTGCCATCAACTGTGTGAGCCTGTATTGGACAATGCCTGTGTCATCCATACTTGTAAATGTTGTGATTCTTAAACTAGGAACCAAATATTCCATTGGTACCACTGCTTCCAAGCCATATATCAACTTAAATGGAGTTTGTGTAGTTAGATTTTTGCAAGTAGTTCTATATGCCCATAACATTGCTAGAATTATTAAATCCCAATCATCTTTGTTAACATTGCAAATCTTAGTCAGTGTTGTCTCCAAAATATTATTGAAATCTTCGACTGTGCCATTCATTTGTGGGTGGTATGGAGTGCTCTTCTGATGGTGAACTTCAAATTCCTGAGTCAAGGATTCAATATTTTTTTTGATGAAGTGTGTGCCTTGATCGCTCATAAGGATCTTTGGGCATCCAAATCTGGTTATAATATCCTCGAAGATGAACTGCGCAGATGTGGCTGCACTACAGTCCTTAACTGCTCTTGCTTTTGTCCATCTGGTCAAATACTTTGTCGCAGTGATAATTTATCGATCTCCTGTGTGCTTTCCTCGTGGGTTAATAGGTCCCACAAAATCAATGTCCCATTTATCGAATACTTGAAATGTTAATTATGGTGCCAAAGGCATCTCATCCCTTCTAGAAGGATTCCCTACCCTTTGACATACATCGCAGGCTCTGTAGTAGTCCTTAGCATCCTTGTCTAAAGTAGGCCACCAAAGGCCAGCTCTGAGAACCTTTTGTGTTGTTTCTTTCCATGCATAATGTCCTCCTACGATGCCTTCATGTGATTTTGCAAGAATCAATGGTATTTCTGCCTCCATAACACATCTCCTCAAGATCTCATCTAGTCCCATATTATATAAATGTCCATCTATAAGTTGAAATTCAGCAGCACGGACTACCAACTAATTCTTCTGAATAATTGTATATCCGTGAGGTACCATTCTTGTGGATAGTTTCTAAAATATCTCGGTGAAGTGATCATCGAATTTTTTGATGTCCAACATCTATGCATCTGGTAGTGTATCCTCTAGACTAGTATGTTCCTCGCCATGTTCTAACCTGGATAAGTGATCAAGTCCTTTATTCATTCTTCCTGGCTTGACCACAATCTCAAAATCATACTCCTGGAATAGTAGTAGTCATCTGTATATTCTCCCCCCCAACACTGGCTTGTTGACTAAGTACTTTAATGTAGAAAGATCAGTGAACATCTTAAAATTTCCTCCCAGCAAATAGTGTCTAAATTTCTGCAGTGCATATACCATAGCTAAGCCTTCTCTTTCAGTGGTAGTATAATTTATTTCTGAGGTAGAAAGCTTCATGCTCACAAAGGTTATAGGGTTGTCAATATCTCATGCAGTTGGCTGTGTTAACACTTCTCCTAATGCTATCTATGAAGCATCGACATGAACATTAAACTCCTTACTCCAATCTGGAAAAACCAAGATAGGCACAGTGACCATTTTCTACTTTAGTGTGTCGAAGATCTGTTGGCATTCTTCTGTCCATTGGAACTTACTATCTTTCTTTAATAGCTTCTCCATAGGTTTTGTTATATGTGCATAAACCTTGATAAAATTTATGTAGTATCCAGTGTGCCCCAATGCAGTGTGCAGTTGTTTATCCGAAGTAGGGGGAGGTATATCAACAATGATAAAGATCTTGGAAGGATCTACCAACAACCCCTGATTACACATGATATTCCCTAGCAACACTCCAAAGGGTGAAAATAAAATACACTTTTTCAGATTCAGGGCAATCTGACATTGCCTGCACTTATCTAACATTAATCTCAAGCATTCAATATGATCCTAAAATGGTCCAATCATCAAAGTATTCTTCCAAGAACTTGTGTAAAAAGTCCTTAAATGCTTCGACCACCACCCTAGAAAACATGGCTGGTGAATTCTCCAAGACAAAAGGCATCACAGTGTATTGAAAAGAACCCCATTTTGTTGCAAATGTGGTCTTATGTCGATCTTTCTTAGCAATTCTGAACTGGTGATAGCCTGAAAATCCATCTATGAATGACTAGACCTCATGTCCTCCCACATTATCTAGAACTTCATCAGTAAAAGGTGTAGAAAATGGATCATGTAGGCATGCATCATTCAGTTTCCTTACTGTTATCACATAAACTTATTAGAGTCTTGTGGGTTTGTGGTTTCTACATAAGGTTGTATTTTTTCCTTGTCTCTATATTTCGCAGACCTAAGTCTTAAGTTTTTCCCCTTTCGGCTGGTAGTTTTCTCTGTGTTTTCCCCTGATCATTTGAGTGACCTTTTGTTTTGTGTAGTCCTACATGAGAAGTCTCGTCCCCAAGATTTTTGTTTTCTCTGAGGTTAATCACTTCCCTTTCTACCTCTTTCACTGATCCTTTTGATTTCCCGAGCCCTCAGCTACTCATCCAAGTACTTATTTACACCGGCCGTAGCCATAAGCATAAAGCGCAACACTTAAAGCGATATGATATGGAATCGAATCAAGTGAGCGGGAAAAATTAGTTTTCAACAGCTGGGATTCCAGGTGGGGTTCAGATCGGCGGTTCATGGGTATTCAAAATCTGAAAGTTGCCTGAAGTTTAATGCCGGGGAAAAGGCCCGAGATATAAGGTCGAGCAAAGATTTAATCTGGTTCATAGATCTCATTATGAGAAATCAACAGTGAATAATAATCACGGGAATCGGGAGTTTGAAATGTGGTTAAATTCGTTTGTCAAAATATCCAAACTCTCGAACCCCAAAATCAATGTAGGCCGTCCGATCCAGTAGGACGCGTGGCGTTAGATCCGAACCGTGGAGGAAGTCATTTCGGGAAAATAAAGTGGAGAAAATCGAAATCTTCCTAAGTCCCGAAATGTCAAAGGACCGAGGTCCTGAAATACTAACATTATGTAGGTCATCCGATTCAAAGGGGCATGTGGCACCAGATCCGAGAAGTCACGATTTCGTGACTCAAGGGTTTTTCACAGAGCATGATGCAGGTTCGTGAAATGTGAAATCGCAAAGCGCCCAGGAGTTGGGCCCATGGTCACAGCCTGAGGTTCATGGAGTGATGGAAAGGAGTTGCGTCAAAATCCGAAAGCACCCACGTTGGTCACAGAAAAATATCTACATGGCCTCGAAGATGCCAGGATTGAATCGTATGAATCGTGAGGATCACCTGGAACATTCATCGGTGCCAAGCCTCGTCCTAATCCCGATGGAGCAGTTAATGAAAACAAGGAAGGTGGGTGAGACATCGTCTCCTTCCATAAATAGAAGGCCCGAAAGTGCAAGTTGCAGAAGCAAGTTGTCAGTCTAGTTTGACAGAGATCACACCCGATAGAAGACTACATGGGCAGTCTAAACAACGTCTGCATACGCAGCCTGACAGAGAAGGTCATCAACAGAAAGCCTTGACTGCATGACATGATCACATCTCAAGAATTTGGAGCCAGTTCTGAGTATATGTAGGTATTTTTTCCATTTTGTTTAGCATCGATGGTTGAGCTAAGCTCCTGATTTGTAAAGTTTTAATGAATCCTCTGGTTCTCTGGTCATGTATTGTTACTTGAGAGTTATTGTTTAATGATATTCATTTTTCTCATTCATCTCTTTTGCCTTTGATACTGAAATACTTGGGCATGGATGATTCAGTTGAGCTGTTGTAACTATATTGTGATGTATGTTTGATATCAATCTGGTTATAATTTCTTTCAGTTTCCTAAAACTCATAACCAAAGAGGATCTTGTTTCCTGAGTTCTTCCTCCTTGGGCTGTTGGAAGACCAAATGTCCATAGCATACCTCTACATTTTCTCCTTAATTTCTTCATCCTACTCACCCTTACTACAACTTACTAATTGAAGTTAGATCAAGACCTCATCTACCTGTGCATACCAGCCCCGTTTTCTGAGTTAAAGCGATATTATCCTGAGTCTGGATCCATTAGACCCCCCTTTAATTTATTCATTGTGACATAAAGTTGATGGGTACTAGGCTTACCTCCCTTGCAATCAGGAGGTGACTTCTAGTGCTAACACTTATATCTACACAAATTTTTATTTCTCTTGACTTATTATCTTGGACCACCATAGGGTTGATCCATTCAGATTCTTCAACTAGTTCTATGATTCTTGCTTCCAACATTCTATCTAATTCAATCTTAACTTTCTGCTTATATTTGGGATTTAGTCTGTAGGGTCTCTGCTTGATGGTTCTTGCATCTGGTCTCAGAGCGATCTTCATTTCCCCCATGATCCCTTTAATGCCCTTCATGTCTGTGAATTTGGTTGGAAACAAATCTTGATATTCATGCAATAGTTTTGTGATCTTCCTAATAGTAGCATCATCCCAATAGTCTCCAACATTTTCTAACTTAGGTGTTTTCTCTGTTCCAATATTAACCTTCTTAATTTTAATACATTTTCCAATAAAAGGTAACTCGTTTTCTGGCCCTTATATGTCTCTTTGTCCTTAAGTTTCTAAAATGTTTATACTCCTCGGGTCATCATCCTCATCAGCATTAATATTGTAGCAACCATGTAACTGTTGAAGATGTGTAGTCCATTCATCTTTTTCTTGGTCAAGAGGGGGCTTAGGTGCCTCATCAAAGACCTTATGTCTTATAATTTGTAAATCATGATCAATTGTGAGGTATTGGCTTTCAAATAAGAGGGTAGCTATAAAGTTCTGAGTCATACCATACCAATTTGTAGTGATGAGGTGCAATTCTGCTTGGAGCTACCAGTTGATAGGTGTAGTATCCAAGGTGTTAATGAACTTATTCACCCACTATTCTTTAGGAATATTTCTCTAGGCCTCCTCACAACTTCGCATGTGGTCCTTACGACAACTCTTACCTGTGTATCGAGCTTTGCATCCTTCGGCTTGGTCTGAGAAGTGCACGGTCAGTAAGGTGCGACATTGTACCCACTCTGTGATGTTCTTCTTATGTGGTCCCCACCATCTAGCTGGTGTTTCTTTCAAGGCTTCATCTAGTGCCAACATCCTCTGTTGTACTAGTACATTTCTCTCAAATTCAACTAAAAATGTCTCTAAATGATTCATACCATCAAATGTAGGGAGATTACTTACTTCTGTGCCAATCTATCAAACTTCTCTAGTCAATCTTGTGCATCTCCATGTAGAGACTTCGTACATTCTGTTCTACCAGTTTTCTAATGCTTCCTATGAAGCTGATGATCATGCACTCTCACTTCGCCAACTTAGATTTCCATCTATTGTGGGATTAATATAATCATGTTGTCTTAATGTCAGTTTGTAGATGTTTTCTAGATCGTAGGCATGGTCTTCTTCTCTTATCGGTTATGTGTATCTATGACCTTCATCCAGGTCAAGAGGTGAAATGACCTTAAGGACATTACCTTAAAATGTCATTCTTCTCTTTTTTAGGTCAACAACAGTTGAATTTTTGAAAGCCCAATCAATTCCTAACAATGCAGGATAGGGACAACTATCATCAATAATCTCAATCACTTTGAAGTTTGCAAATGTCCTTACCCCGTCGATGTCTACAGGGACATGCTCTAGTCTTCCAAAGGGGCTCACCACCTATTTATTATCCATCCTGAGCCTGATAGGAGAGTAAATCAATTTATGTTTTCCCATCAATTCCCAAGTCTGCTTCGTCATAACATTTACTTCTAATCCCAAGTTGAGGACCACATAGTCCATGTCCTAGTCTCCAATATGAGCACAAAGGTGTAATTCCTTGTTTGTCCTTCTTTTCATAGATACTTGATTCACAAATATACTTAGCATAGGATCTATTCTCCCAATTTCATACTGTCTTACTAGGTGTTGTAGCTCCAGCACATCTTTTTCATCTTTAATCAAATTGATACATGTATATAAGAAGTCCATGAGTTTTCTTACCTCTTTTTCTTGTCTAGCTAGAGAAGACTAATCAAATGCCAGAGTCATTTCACATTCCTTTACTTCTGGTTGTGCCCTAGATGAAGAATTTTTTTCTTGTAAAATTTCTTTCCTTGCTTCTTCAAAAGTATGCCTCTCTCTCCTTGGATCAAACAATTGTTTCTTCTCTGTAGCTCTTCTGGTTCCTGGTCCTTTTGTAGTCTTTCCTAGAGTCACCCTATCTTCTATTGTAACAACTCCTCTATTAATAATAGTGACTCGAGGATCCTAACCGCAAGGTTTAGCTGATATTAATTGTACTTGTTGGTTTCCTCCTCGTCTCTCCTGAAATTTAGCTAACAACATTGGACACTCTTCGATGACATGATCAAATGAGTTACACTAGTTGCAAGTATTACAAGGGTTCTGGAAATCCCTTGACAAATGTCTTGGTTGTGCGCATTTATAGAAAATGATCTGACCTTGACCTCGACCCATACCTCCTCCTCATCCTCTTCATCTAAATCCACCACGAGGGTTGAAGTTTCCTCTTCCTAGGGAGTTGAACTACGCATTACTTCCTTCTTTTTGAGCTTCTCCTTGAATTCTATATGTATCCCTTGATCTTTAATGCATGAGATCATAATCCCTACAATGCTTCTCATCATGCCCCACATATTTTTAGAATGTACAGTAAATATTGGTGGGTGTATGGACATATTTTTTCATATAATAACATTCACCAGGGCAATGTCTAGTTCTGCATACCTCGCACCAGGGTATAGTAGTCTGCTTCAAAGGACCAAGTGCTCCAGAGGCCAAGTATTCATGAAATAGGGGACAGTTCTCTTTTTCATGGCCCTCCGATTTACATTTGATACACCATATATCTTATCTTTTCTCTTTTCCTTTGTCCTTCTTCATATCTTCAACTTGTAAAGATAAACTAGTTAATTGATTTAAGATATGGATCATACCTGGACTGGATTCTCCTACAAGGGTTTCTTCTAGTTTCATGTTAATCTTTAGAGCTTCATCCTGTGAAGTGATCTTTTGTTGCATCAGAGGAACTCTGATATGTGGCAGGAGGGTAGAAATGAACCATTCTTTATTATGTTCATCTGGGATCTGAAAAATTAAATGACCTGTCAGAGTCTTAAACCTCTGATCAAACTCCCAAATAGGTTTATCCACCTTCTGCTTGATTTCCTTCAACTCTTTAATGCACTGTGACTCTAACTTAGGCTTATTGAATTCTGCACTCAACTCAGTATTAATGTCATTCAACAGTTTAGGTTATCCGAGTCCTGAAGCAAAATTCATATACCAGCTCAGTGTGCGGTCCCTCAAGGTAGTACTAAACTAAGTTCTCTTAATAGCTTCATCGATGACTTTCTTAATGCTCCATATAGCTTCGGATAAGAACCAGTGTTGGTTAGGATCTTCAGATCCATCTCCTCTGAAGATGGGTAACCTCATTTCATCTACCATAGATCTTCTTTGGTTTCTCGACTGAGTATGCACTAAATTGCTTGTAATAGTACTTTGATTGCTCTGATTACTCTAGTTACTCTGGTTACTTAATGTTGCTGAAACAATAGGAGGAGTAATAGTACTTACTTCGACAGTAGGCGCAGTTCCTGAAGTTTTTGGTTCTTCACGACGAAGTTCCTTAGCCTCTACTTCTTCTGTTCTTGCAGACTCAGAATATTCTTCGTTTGTTAGATCTGCTTCTTCTCCACTGTAGAATCCATCATCTCTGTAATTCTTCTTAAACAGGTTTGCAAGAGGAACCTCTTTGAACGATCTCCCACTGCGCATGTGTCCAGCCTCTGTGTCATTGTCGTTGTCTGAATTCTTGAACATTAGCTTCATTGTATCTTTAGGATATTCTTCTCATGCAATAGCATCTTAATCTTTAGCTTCAAGAAGTGTAGAAACTTTCCTCTAGGTCCCTTAAATAAATACCTCTCTCCTTGACTATATGATTCTACTCTATCAATAGTGAACTCAGTAATGTACCCTCCAATAGTGCTATCGAACCAAAGATCTATTGCTCTAGACATAGCGTTATCGACTCTCTTGACTTTCTTGATCAATGTTGTTTTCCAAACCATAGGTGGTCTAGATCTGATCTCAAACTAAGTGTCTACTAATCTGGCTAATCACTCGTATAACTCCTTATGAACTCCTCCAAAGAAAATCTTTTGTATGTTGGTAAAGATGTACCTTCCCAACCAATTGTCTGTACTAATTCTAGGATTCTTGTTCTAAGCTTTGACGAAGTCCTTTTCTTGTTCTTCTATCCACTTCTGAATATTTGTCTTCAATGGAAACCACCTTTACTTTCCCTCAAGAAGATCCTGGTCCCAAAAACAGAACCATTTGTTGGCACAGGAGCAGACCCAGGGTTCAACTCTTATAGCACACAAACAAACCCTAACTATTGGCCCTTTTGGCAACACCTGCGAACAGATGTAGTCTCACCCGAAGTAGCAATAGGGGGTTGCATGACACAGGTGTCTACAACAAGAGGAAATGCAAAATGATTCCAGAATGCAACACAATACAATCCTAGATATGCTTAACAACGTTATACTTAGCTTCGCGAAGTTATATCTCTGATCTAACAATCATGTAATAACAGTATAAGAGCTAGCAATTAGCACGGTATCAACCACAAGGATAATAAGAAATATGTGGTTCACCCTCTCCCTAGGGTTGTGTCCACAGAACTGTGTTTCTTGATTTATTAGATGAAAACATAAAATTCTATCTGCGCACTTAGTTGCATATCTCTCTCTCCCTTTCTCTCTTTCTCTTCCCTACCTGTGCACCCAGCTACAGAGTTGATCTTCGCACCTAGCTAAAGATCCAAAATACAGACTCAATATTTCTCTCAACAACAATAATCAATAATGAACAACAACAATATGATCATAATATGAACCATGAACAACCCTCTCAACTCTTCTAGACCTTTATTTATACATTACATGACTCTCAGACAACCTTAGACCGAATTCTAGGTGTAAAAACCCTAGGTCCACATGACCCACGTTTTCAGGGCTTTGCCATCTTGTCCTTCCTTCTATTCCACGAGGTGATCCAAATTATCCGCTGGTGTCCTCTTCCACTTGCTGAGTTATCCACTATCCCTTTTATTTGTTGCTTTATCTTCCTAGATCTTCTTTCCCAACGGATAGATTTTCCTTTACTTTTCTCCTTCATTTCTTCTTCTTTAACTGCTTTGACCCTTACTTGTTTTATGTGCCTTCCGCGTAGTTCATACTTCGGCTTTCCTCTTCTTTAATCTTTTCTTTCTTCCTTAATACCTAAACAAGGGCCAACAGAAGCCTAGACCACCATGGAAGGGATTTTTGGAAAACAAGACAAGATGAGGGGACACATGCTCGAGGTGGAATTTCTCACTTTGGATACAAAAACCTTCAACAATCTACAATATTTCTTTACCAAATATAAGGATTTTTTTTTTCATCTCAAGGCTTGTGGGGTTGATAAATATAAGGAGGAGAAACAAATGGTTATCACCATTCTCTCCAAACTTGGTCCAGAATACTCAGTGTTTGTATCCACATTTCATTTAGTTAGGCTCGCCTCTAGAGCCAACTAGAAGATGCCCTCTCTTGAGGTCTTTATTGAATCTTTGACACAAGAGAAGAACAAGCTTATCAACATGGGAAAAATAAAAGGCCCAAAGGTGCATGCACTTATTGTACAATATGGTAGAAATCATTCAAATCAAAAATATAAAGATAAATACAAAATGAAACCACATGAAAATCCAAAGAAGGAAGGGTACTCAAAACCCTTCAATGATGCCTCTGGATCCAAAGGTGGAAAGGGAAGAAAAGGGGAGAAATGCACTTACTGCCATAAAGGATTCCATCCAAAATCTTCATGTATGTAGAAATAGATAGATCAAATGTCCCAAATACTTCAACAAAACAACCTTGGAGATCACATCCCCAAGGGCGCCAAGAAGAAGAAGCTAGAAGATCATAATCCCAAGAAAGGAAATTCTAGCCATGCTTTGATTTCCATCAACTCCTATCTAGATTCTTGGATCATAGATTCAGGTGCATCACACCACATGGAATCCACAAAAGAAGTCTATTCTTTTTTGGATGCATGCAAAGGTCCTCCTATTCTTATGGGGGACAACTCTTCATTCGAGGTCACCGGCAAAGGAAGAATTGAACTCACAAATGGAATCTTCGATAATGTGCTACATAGAGGGGCTTTCGCAGTGCAACATATTAGATATCATTTTTGGGATTAATTGTGTAGTGTAAGTCATTAATCTATGACCCATATCCATGAGTATTAGTCGTAACTGACCAATAATTCTCATGATTTGAATAGTCCACTTAGCACTCATTCAATCGGGTGATGCTCATAGGGGTG
>JASDQU010949300.1:23470-38825 GCA_032191745.1 Picea mariana | reverse complement strand
CAGCTTCTAATCCTAAAACTAAAGCTTCATATTCACACACATTATTGGTATAATCAATATCCCATTGTAATCTATAAGAAAAAGGGATATACTACTCGTCACCTAGTGCCAAAAAAAAAATCCAACTCCTGCTCCTTCGCAAGATGAAGCACCATCAAAGAACATTTTCCACATCCCATCTCTAAAATTTATATTTTTCTTTGAAAATTCTATTTTTTCATTTTCTTCTTCTATACATTCTTAAAAATAATCGTCTATAGATAACATGCAATTGCCTAGATCTCGATGAACAACATAGATTGGATGGTTATTAGGGTTTTGGGGGCCACTTACAGTATAATCCAGTCTATTTTCTCTGTACAATTGAGTAAACTTCCCAACGAAAAATGGAATTGTAGCATGCGTCATGTTTAACTGGACCGATCCTCCTAACTTAGTACCCCAAGATCTTGATAAAATAATTCCATATTTGGCAGGAACATCAACAACAACCACATCCATAAGAATACTTTTCACATGAACCTGAGAAATATTTACATTTAAATCTGTAATCATACCTAGACACTTAACCTTTCTAGAATCAAAAGAGTATAGATCTTCTTAAGGTCTGGTAATTTGAAGGCCCAACTTTTCCATGATAATCTTAGACATCAAATTCTGCGAAGATATAAGTCTAGCATGAAATTGTGTAGTAAATGTTCGTGCATAGTCAGTGTAATATAGAAAGGAGCAACATAATATTTACTATTCTCAATGTGTGGTCCAAACATGATTGTAGGTTTCTCATCCTGCAAGTTGATAACATCGGCTTGACATTCCATATAAAAAAAATTATTGCTTTTGCGATTTTCTTTTTATAGATCGGATTTATAGCAAGTTCAACCAGAGGCATTAGAATTTTAATTTTATTCAGTTCTCTTTCTAGATTGAAAGTCCCAATTTATTTTTCAATTTCTCTGGTCTAAACTTTGGCTTATTTATTTTATGGCTTCTTAGTTTGTACTTCTTTTGTTTCAACTTGCTTTATTCGGGCAGCTTGCATTTCAGTTGATGGTTCTGTAATTGTTGCCTCATTTGCGTTGTTTCATGATCAAATCTTTTTTGGTGGAGTATTTATAGAACTTTTTCCTCTTGGCCTCAAATCATACTTATGTTGGAGCTCAACCATTATTGAATCAGCAAGACCTTTGTATGTAGAGTCTCCCAAATTGTTGATATTTTCATCATAATAAAATAGAGATTCTAGATCCAAGGATTTCTCATAATCATGTTTGGTTAGGTGAGGCTCACTATCATCATCATTGAGATTGTTTAGATATTCATCTAATTCATCATAATCTTTCACCTCATCTCCCTATATGAGATTCTCAGTTTTAAAAGGAGCTTGAATCTTTTGTTCCTCATTTTTTATTTGCCTTTGTTGTATCTAAGGATTTATGTTAGGATTCCTCTTGAATTGATTTGTAGCATATGGATCAGGTTTGGATTTTTCCATTTCCATCTTGGAAATTTTGTTTGATAAGTCTTTAATAGTTTTTTCCATCTGATCCATTTTTTCCTCTGAAGAAATTTTTCCAGAGCCAGAGGGCCCTACTTGTTCTTTAAAACACATGGGTTCTCTTGTTCCCATCTCAAATTTAGTTTTCAACTTTCTGGATGCCATCATATTGGATTCAATCTCTATAGAATCATCTTGCATCCATGCTAAAGTAGTGTTTCTTCTTTCTCTCAAAAGTAGAGTGAAATCAAAATCAAAATCCCTTGCAAAAGTGACTTTTGCAGCTGGATGAGAAGGATTAACTTCAGTCGGGATCTTCTAATAAAGTTTATTAAATCTTTGAATAAACTCTAGGTCTATTTCATATGTTTTCTTTCTCAAGGCTCTAAATTCGGTTAAGTAATATAGATAATATTTTTTCTTACCCCATTGCCTTAAGAATGAAGTTTCTAGATCATTATATGATGGTATAGAATCAACTAGAATTCATTTGAACCAAGTTCTTACCTTTCCTTCAAAATTTTGTACTAATAGTCTCATGTAAACATCTATGTGCTCAATACCAAGGATATCAAAGAATTGGTTAAAAAAGGCTATATGCTTTGTTGTTGTCAAATCCCCTTCAGTCGTGAATTTAGGGAGGCTCTTCATGTAATTGTCACGTAAATCATGTAGAATAGAAGGAAGAGCCAAGGAAGCATATCTAGCAGCGACCTTGGAAAATATCCTTGGAGGATGAACTAGTATATTTCCATGTCCACCAGCCCCTCCACCTCCGGCACCTCCAACACCAACACCTCCAGCACCAGCCATTGAAATTCTAGGAGAATAAATTCGAGGACTAAACAAGATGTTATCAAAAAATTCAAAAGACCGATCTACTAAACTTTCGACCTCTTCGAGACGGTGTGAATGAAGTTCATCTAGATGATCGTAAGGTGATGGAAGATCTAAATGAGGAGGGAAAAGATAACTTGAACTTGGTCTCTCATATTTACCAGATGAATAGATAGGAAAATCAATAGGGGATAAATCTGAGTATAAAAAGTAATCTTCAAGGTTTTTGGAAACATAAACTTTTACTTCGAGAAGAGAAAGAATCATCTGTGTACAAATGATATTAGGGATTGAAAATGATTCTTTTTTTCGCTGGTAAAAGTATCTATCAACGAGATAGGGGTGGTATGGATAATTTCAATTTTTACTTCAAGAGTAATTCCTTTCGGAGTTTCTAATTTAACTTCAAATTTACTTGTTGATGCTTCTGCAGAATGAACTTGTTGATATTTTTCTTTAAGACTTAGTTCTTTAGTGGAAATCTTAACATTAACTTGCATAACCTTAGGTTGGTATATCTTACCTGCTGATGTACAAGTTCGTTTGAGATATCCCTTCTGTTTCAACAACTTTTCGAGATCTTAAATTGGCGTAGTCTGCTTTTCATCTGGGTTTTTCCTGGTATTTTTTCGACCGAATGCCAACTTCGCCTACAATGGAGTCACTAGGTGAAATATAAAGTGAATCTTATCCACGTATTCAATCCTTTTTCACCATCAAAGATCAAAATTTAACTTTGTCGTTCCCCTAGGGAAAAATGATTTCGTTTCTCCAGTCCCTGACAATGGCGCCAAAAAGATGTTGTTCCTGATATTGATTCTAGGCTCGAAGAATAATGTCAGGCATCAAAGATTCAAATGAAATGTTTTATAAATGCTCTCTTCTAACTTCAATTTTTTGATAAATAACTTTAAGTGAAATTTATAATAAGACAATACAGAGGCAATATCTCGTTATCTGAGTCGTAAATTTAATTTCAAATGGTGTAGAAATGATTGACAAAACTCTTAAAATAAAGTAGGGTATCAATTACAGATAAGTCTTACCTCATTTGTAGTAGATGAAAAATAGAAGATGTACCCTTGAAAGAAGATTAAGAATGCAACAATTCACAAATATTACAGGTCTTTTTTTTACTCACAGTAAGAACAGACGAAAAACTATAACTGAATGGACTTCTGATGTATTAAGATCAGAGTAGATATATTACTAAATTGTAATCATTCACTCTTCAAGAACTATAGAAGGAAAATAATAAGAGATGGAAACACAGGGAAAACACATAACTCAAATGAAACGAGACTTAGAATCTTTGTCTTCTCTTGTATTAATATTCGATAAGTTTTCTATTTATTTATACAAAAATACTTATTACCAACTATCTATCTATTTATACAAAAATATTATCAACTAAAAGTAGTTAGACTTTCCACAATATCTGCTCTAAATATAGAATACAATCTGAATGGAAAACTAAAACACAGATATTGTTTAGTTATGGTTTGATGTGTTGGTGCTTCATATGCTCCTTCATTTGATCCCAGACGCACTTGTTTTCCTCTGTTCATTGAACTCGGTACCCATATCCATCAAGTCTAGCACAAATATTGAAGGTTCAATGTTCTTGTTCAATTCGAAGGCAAACACCTTCTTGTGTACTAGTGGTAGCTTCTCATGGATCTTCTTTACTTCTTGAGATGTAATTTGATACTATAAATCAGGCTTCACCAACAACTCATTAATCTTGAGAAAATCACTCTAATTCATCTGTTGGATGACAGATTGAATATTTTCCTTATTTTTTCTGGAGTTTTCCTTATTCATTTCTATTTCAATATGCTCCAGTGCCTCTAAGATATCATTTACTTCAAATTCAACCAATTTTGTTTCTACATAAGATAGGGTATTCAGACAAGCATCCTTTGCCTCTCTGGGAAGCTTCTTTATTTATTCTAGGTTCGTCTCCCAAACTTTCAAACCCATTTTACCCTTCACTTGTTCATATTGTGAAAAAGGGGCGAGACCAAGGATATTGGCTTTCTGTCTCCATATAATGAATTCCTGAAACTTGGATCTAGCCACACGGATATCTTTTTCTTTTGCATGAATACTTTTCAGAGGATTATTTATTTCCTAATGGTATTTTTGAATAATATCCAACTTTTGATATAGATCCCGCTGGACAACTTCTATCTTCTCATTGATTTCAAATGCTTGTGCTTTGAAAGCATTAATGTCTATTGTTGTGCTCTCCATTAGGACTAATTTGTCCTGCAATCGTTCTATCAAACTGGCCCGTTGAGTAATCATGGCTTTTCTAATGTGTGAATTTTGGTAAATCAACTCGAGTTTCTCCTATAACTGCTTCATCTGTTGTTGATAGTTTAACCTAATTTTCTCTATGTCTTGATTCATTCTGCTCCTGACAATATGTTCTGTGTTTTTCATTTCATTCTGCAATTGTTCCACCAAGAGAGATTTTTGTTGCAGTTGCTTAATCAGATTATCCACTGACCATTGGTTGGCAGTGGCGAAGGCCCCTAGTGAATCTGCAACCTCTTTGGAAAACTCAAAATCATTTTGAATTTATCCATCATACACTATTTTTTGCCTTTTAGTAACTACTCCATCTTTTTGTTGAGATTCTTTCTTTACAATAACTTTCCTTTTCTTGTTTAAAAATAAACTTGAGGGAGGCATTTCTTCAGGCAAGATAGGAGTAAGTTCATCTATGTGAACGACGTCTAAACTAGGAGTTTCAGAAATAGTCGTTAAAGGAGTTAATGAGGGAATATGAGAGATAAGTGTGGTAGAGCTTTCTGGACATGTTGTTCTTGGGATGACAACAAAAGTAATTGTTGTTGAAGGGGGGAAAACTTGTCCCTACTTCATGAAAGCTTCAAATTGGGCTAATATATGTTGATCATTTAGACCTAGCGGTGATGTTTAGCGTCGTTTCCTTTGTCATTGCACTAACGGGAGCCTAAGTGACCAGTTAGCTTTTTCCTGTTGTGGAATTCACCCAGGGGTGTCTGTTTTAACTCTATATCAAAGGAAAAACAACTCTATATAACAAGTCCTATTTTCTGTGTCGAGTAGGTTCGCCGATTGGTACATTAAAAAAAGGTCACGAGATCAAATCCCAGAGTTATGTATGTATCGACTAATCACGTAAAAACCAAAATCAAATCTCAAATCCCATTGAGTTATGTAGGCTACGTATGACTGATCAAGAGAAAATGTAATACTGTTAATTTTGGAAGAAGAAAAATTGTATCTATCGATTCAAAGGAACAACCTATTTTTCACGGATCTATAAGCTGCAAATACCATTTAGTATTACCATTAATTTGGAGAAGAAAAACTGTATCCCTTGATTATACATATAAGCCGCAAATCTATAACTAAACTATCTAATCTACATTACAAATCAAGAATAGAACAGCTTTCCAAGGAAATATCTTATGAACGCAAAATCTGACAACTCAACCTAATTTCAAAAAATGATCCTTCATTATTTATAGATCATATAACTTCAAGCAGCAGCAGCCACAGATTCAATGCAAGTTACAACTGCCACATTTTGCAAATCAACAGGATCATCGTTCTGATCCTCCTCCTCTTCGGAATTCCATAGGATGAAAGAACATAGCTGCAAAAATCAAAACCCACCAGGTCACCATGAATATAATCTATGATTTGCAACCTCACCATGATCTAATACTACTCTCACCATGAGATAATACTACTCATGGAAAAAATTAGGCTTAGACTCAATTAGTATAGTAGAATTAGGGTTACACTCGATTAGCATAGTAGAGGGGTCTGAAATATCTCACCAGTCATTGGGGACAGCCTTCACTGCTCGACCAAAGTAAACCTGAGCCCGAGCTGCCTCGTTATGTGTTTCCCATGTGAACTTGGCATAGAGTGATAATACCTCTTCCGGGGTGGCCAATATCGCCCTTCCGTAGTATTCCTTTGCTTTCTTAGTATCATGTTGCACCTAATCAACATGATATATGATACCCAGAAATACATCAAATCCAATATCTCAAACCCCTCTGGAGAACCGATATACTATATCATAAAAATACAATTTTATATCAAGTTCATAAAGTCAAAAGCATGGAATCTGTACGAATTAATTACCTCATGGAGAAAGTTGGCATAGTTGCTGAGAAGAAGTGAATTGCCAGGATTTGTTTCCAACATACTTTGATAATACATATCTCTGCTGCTCTTCGAATTCTCATCCTCTTCTACTTCTCTTCTTTCAATGCCAGAGCTTCCACTGATATACTCACTCTCAGACACATGGGCAACTCTGCATCCTCTTGCAGTGCAGAATAATGGCAGTCCATTTGGGCCAAATTGTAGACTTGAGTATTTATAATCCTCATTCTCTCTAGTCACTAATGGATAGTTCTCATGAAGACTTTCTACAGATGAATCTACAAGCTCGCTAATATTAGTGGTTGTTACCTGGGATTTCATTCCCTCTAATTCTTCACCCTGCATACTTATAAGACTAAAGCCCAAAGGGTGAAGGGTCGAGTGGCTTTCTGATTGAATTTGAATTTCCTGAGTAGAGATTGAAGTCTCAACTGGGTTTTCAAGACCTGCAATATCTGATTTGCTCACTTCATGCAGACTTTGGTGAGAGGCCATGAAGGTATTGAACCCTATCAGACTGCTAGATTCTGCAGATTCAGGCTCTAATAAGCCATCCCTTGTTGAGCACATCCTTGCAGACCAGTTCCCTTTCCTAATGAGAGGGGTTGTAAAATTAGCATACGATAAGGAGAGGGTTCTTCTGACTCTCATGTAAGAAGAAGACACAATGAGCTTACGTTGTGATTCTGCATGATCTGTGAGTAGGCTCAGGCGGGGATGAGGATATGAACTTTCACATCTGGAAGTGTACAAATCTCCCACGATTCCAGCTGGGTGGATTCTGCTCTGTTCCGATGCTTTCCTTGATGGCCTCTGAATGGTGAATAGCATAACCCATGAACACAAAGGTCAGAGAACCTCCGAGCAGAAGCATTAGGGCACAAATCTAAGCGGGTAGAGAACTGATGTAAATAATTTATGTTTGTGCTCAAGAAATCCACCCAGTCCACTCGACTAGCTGCCCTTCCTATTTATTTCTTTATCTTCTGCACCTGCATTTGTTTAGAATTCCATTTCTGCGTCTTCCCCATGGATTCATTTCACGTCACCGTCATGGGAATTTGTTTTTCCGTTTCTAAGTTTAGAAAAATGTGGAGATAATAAAATAAAAAATCAGATTCTTGCACGTATTGGTCTGGTGTACGGCGCTGAAGACTTATGGCACGCGTACTCTGTGCTTTCTTTGCACAGGGTCCACGTATCAGACACAGATGGGAATGGCTTATCAATTCCGAAGGGCCATGGCGGAGGCGGAGTGAGCTATTTTCTAATCAAAATAATATTTGGCAGCCACAAGTTTGTTGGGAATTCAGATTCAAGTGTCAGTAGATTTTTAGGATGTACTAAGTTTTGTGTATGATGCTTTAAGAAGTTTTGTTAATTTCTAAATCAGATTACTATGTTAATTTTATGTAATGGTTACCAGGACTCTATGAAAAGTTAATATGTTTGTTTATTTTGTGTAATGATTACAAATTTTAAGATATATTTTTGTTCATTTTTTTTTCAAATTAATAAATATGATTTAATGTTTATAATTTTCTTGTATTTATGAATGCAGTAGTTTAAATTTCTATTTTTTTTAAGGTTTTTTTGCAATTTTTTTTTATTAATTTTGTCCGAAATCCAGTAATGAATGGTTGGATCTACATATTTGAGTGGCTAAGTTTGTATAATACTAATGCTCCAGGGGTTTTTCATCATGCTGAATCCATTTATGCTTTCATAAATGCAATTTAAACAATAGTTATCCAAATTTACATCGTCCAATTTAGACCAAAAAACTCAAAAAATAGAACATTTAGCCAAAACCTCTTTATAAAAACATGATTTAATTTTTTATATTTACTTAATCATATTAAAAAATTATTGTTTAGCTATTTTATTGCCACTTTTAAGTGATTAACAAGAATTTTAAGTGCTTAACAAAAATTGATAGAAATCATTACCCCAACTTCTTGCCATGGATCTAAGTATCATATGGGGCGAGAAGTTCTTTGCCATGGATCCCCGGTATCATATGGGGGCAGGCCTTCTTTTTTATGGGATGTGCACTGTTTGGATGCCACCTTAGGGCCGCATTTCAATTTCAAGGGATGTGGTCAAATGCCACCTTTGGCCTCCTTTTCAATTTCAATTAAGGCAAGGTGGATACTGCTTTTCAATTTCAACTATCGCATGGTCTTCTTACCAGGAGTGCCATGGGTTTTTAACTCTGCGTGAGGCCCATTTCCCTTCCTGTCCAGTGTTTGGAATTTGGTTACTTTTACATGTTGGGACTAACAAAATTTTCTTTAAATTTGCAGTTATTTTCAATCTTGATTATTTACATGGTTAATGTTTCTCTTCATTGACCATGCAGGTTGTAGTCGCAGCTTATGTCATTAATGGTACACTATCCCAGATCTAGGGTTAGGGCGTTAGGGTTAGGGTTTAGATTTATTTAGGATTTTATTTGTAGCGTGCACGATTTTACGATTTAAATAGATTTAAGATTTTATTTACAACTTACACTTATCAATATCTATATCTATATCAATATCCACTCCTGTCATACAGATCAATATCAATGAAAGTTGATGATAATTATTTTTATTGTGAAGGATAGTTATGAAGTGCCTTAAGGGTAGACTTGGCCGAAAAAGACTATGCCAAGTCATCCACTATACAATAGTTGTGGGTGGCACTTGCATGTGGGTTGTGAGTAGTGTGACATAACGACACTTTTGGTACTTTTGACATAAGGTCTACATTAGATCGTGGGAACTAAAAGTGACCACTATTTAAGGTTGGGGTTTCTTTCTTCTCTTATGGAGTGAGTTTAAGGGAAAATCATATTCTCTATTTTGATTCTAAAGTTTAACATCCACATATTTCATTTAAATATTCTAGAATGAAAGATACCTAAGAGGACTAGAAATATATGGTTGATTCGCAGGAGATGTCATGGGTTGTGTAGCTATTATCTCTTGTGGTAGAAAAGGGTTTTGCAACAATAATGATTGGGAAGTAAGGAGTTGAGATGGTTGACTACTGACTAGTCCTTGGGTATGATTAGTAGTATATTGCTTAGTTGCTTTCCCCTGTACCTCATGTAAATGAGGAAAGTGGTGAGTATAATGAGAATGCACTTTGCAAATTGCATAAGGGTTATTAGCTCTGAGCTAGCTATCCTTCCCTTGCTTTCGTGGATTTTTTAGGTTTGGGTTCAGATATATGAGATTGGATTTCTTTGATCATTAAAAAGTTTCCCTCGATGTAATATCCCTAGGCCGAACCCAATGGTAAGGTAAATGAAAACGTACTGAAGCTAGTGAGTTGCTTTGATATCATTTTGTATGCACATTTCTTGGCATCGTGCGCGCATGTACTACGCAGTGAAATGATGAAGTGTGCACCTTCCTGGATACCGCGCGCAACAACTTGAGTGCGCCCGATTGTGAGGCCAACGAGCCTTTTGTGTATATGCTCTGTTTTATAGGCTGGTGAGCCAGTTATTAGAAGCTAGGATGATTATGTTTTGATTAGGCTGGAGAGTCTAGATTTTAAAGGCCAGTGCGCCTATTTTTGTACATGTCTCATAATTAATATAAAATACATCATTGCGTGCAGACCGACCATGATAAAAGAGATGGGGGACTAAACTCCACTGGTTAAAGAAAGGGAGGGGCCCAAAAGTTATGGAAAAGGGGCTAAGCTAGGGAGCTTAAGCCAAAAAGGAATATTATATTAATATTTCTTAAATCATAAAGTATGGATAATTATTTTATCCTAAGTTCTAAAGTTGGGGACAAGTGGGCCAATGTAGCTCCCAACATGACAAGTGTCAAGTTGGGGACATGCATACATATTGTTGGGACTTAGTTCATTTCCTATCATCTTTTCCATCATTCTTGTAAATTCTAACCTTGTACAATATCTACTGCAAACATATATTCAGGAAAAGAACATAAAAGATACAACGGCAAATACAAACATTACACAGAGATTTTTCCCTTGGAAACCCAAACCCAGAAAATCATCATATTCTATATTATTCATCATGTTACAATGCTTACAATACAAAATACATAGAGGATCCAACCACATCCAAAACCCTAACCCAATGACCTAGATTAGTCCAAAAACCCTAATTCCTTAACCAGTAATAGAAAACCATCGACAAATAAACCATGTGCCGAAAAACCACCTAAATATAATGCAGTCTCGAAAAATGCGGTCCTAATGCAGATTTTTTTTTTTTTCTGGGGCGCTGCCCCTGAACCCCTACGCGCCCGGTGCATACGCTCAAAGATTATAACACATACCCAACATTTTCATGCAAAGAATATAACACATACCCAACATTCTCCCACTTGTTGTTTTCTTTGCATNTAAACCATGTGCCGAAAAACCACCTAAATATAATGCAGTCTCGAAAAATGCGGTCCTAATGCAGATTTTTTTTTTTTCTGGGGCGCTGCCCCTGAACCCCTACGCGCCCGGTGCATACGCTCAAAGATTATAACACATACCCAACATTTTCATGCAAAGAATATAACACATACCCAACATTCTCCCACTTGTTGTTTTCTTTGCATACAGGGGGTTACAGGGTTACATAGTCAACAATCCAGGGCAACAATGCCCATGGATCCTCTACACCAAGAGAACTTCTCAATGCTCACAGATTTGTTTAATGAGTCTGCAACATTCTTCAAAGTATCCACTTCATCAGTGATACCTTCTTTTCTTCAATCATGTCTCTCACAAAGTGATATTGAACATCAATGTGCTTTGTCTTTGAATGATAAGCAGGGTTCTTCGCCAGAAAAATTGCACTCTAACTGTCACACTCTATCCTTACAACTTGTTGTACCAACCCAATACCTGAACACAATATTTGTAACCATATTGCTTCCTTACTTGCATGAGTGGTTTCCATGTATTCAACTTCTGTAGTTGAAAGTGCCACTACAACCTGTCTTTTGCTCATCCAACGTATTTCTCCTCTAAACAGGTTAATCACATACCCTCTTGTAGATCTCCTACGATCCAAATCTGCAGCCCAGTTTGCACCACAAAGCCATGTATATCCACCACTTTGTCCAATCCCAGTCTTCCTTCGTAGCACAATCCATAGCTAGCAGTGCCACGCAAATACCTGAAAAACTATTTTTACTGTTGTCCAATGCTCCTTCCTTGGTTTTGACATATACCTGCTCAAAACTCCCACTACATGTGTAATGTCTAGTCTAGTACAGACCATTGCATACATCAAACTGCCAAATGCACTCGCATATGGAACATGAGACATGTCCTCCTCTTCTTCATGTGTCTTGGGACACTGATCCACAGATAACTTTACACCAACAAGAATAGGAACCTTGATCAGTTTACATTCCTGCATATTAAACCTCTGCAATATTGTCTCGACATATTTTCTCCGATTTAACCAGAGTTTCCTCCTTTTCCGATCTCTTTTAATTTCCATGCCCAAAATGAAATTTGAAGCACCAAGATCCTTCATGTCAAATTTAGAGGACAACTGAGTTTTCACATCCTGGATAATATCTTTCTTGTTTCCTATCAGCAACATGTCATCCACATATAGGACCAAATAAATCAAATGATCACCAATTAATTTAAAATACACCGAGTGATCTTGAAGCCAAGTCCGAACATATAAGTATCAAATTTTGATACCACATTCTTGGTGATTGTTTTAAATCACACAGGGACTTTTTCAACTTGCATACCAGCTCCTTCTTTCCCTTCACAACATAACCTTCTAGTTGCTTCATATAGATTTCTTCTTCCAGATCCCCATGTAGGAATGTTGTCTTCACATTCATTTGTTCTATTTCAAAATCAAATGTAGCAGCAACAAATAACATAAATCATATGGAGGTTAACTTGGAAACAGGAGAAAAAATCTCACCAAAATCAATTACCTCAACCTGGGAATAACCCTTTGCTACTAACTGAGCTTTGTATTTCTCCACTTTTCCTTCTGCATTCAACTTCTTTTTAAATACCCATTTGCTACCAATGGGATTTCTTCCAGTTGGCAACTCCACTAGATCCCAAGCCTCATTCTTATCCAAAGATGCCATTTCTTCGTCCATGGCTCTTTTCTAGAGATTTCCATCCTCTGAATCCATTGCCTCCTTGACAGTTCTAGGATCATCATCAGTAATAGACAAATCAAAATTTGAACGAAAATCAGATGGAGTATACCTTTCTGGTATCCTTCTTTCTCGATTCGATCTCCTCAACACTGGAGTATGAGGATCTTCTTCTTCTGATTCATGTTCTTCTGTAGAGTCTGATTCATCATCCTTTAAATCAAACTCTATCTTCTCTGGTTCTTCCTTACTTGGTAGGGCTTCATGTTTAACAAAATCCTTTATTTCTCTAAATACTACATCTCGGCTATACACTACCTTCTCATTTTCTGGGTTCCAAAGCTTATAACCTTTGAGACCATCTTTATATCCAATAAAGATACACTTTTCATCGTTCTTATCCAACTTAATATTGTTTTCCTTTGGAACATGAACATATGCATCACAGCCAAAAACCTTGAGATGTTTGAGAGAAGGTTCCTTATCAGTCCATACCTGTTGTTGAGTCTTGTCGTCCAATGCCGATGAGGGTGATTTATTGACCAGGTAACATACAGTACACACTGCCTCTACCTAGAATTCTTTCCTTAACCCAGCACCACTGAGCATGCACCTTGCTTTTTCCGTCAACATCCTATTCATCCTTTCTGCAACTCCATTCTACTGAGGTGTATATGGAGTATTCTTCTACCTTGCTATACTGCACTTCTTACAGAATTATTCAAATTCATTTCCGCAAAACTCTCTGCCGTTATT
The DNA here is from genome assembly GCA_032191745.1 of Picea mariana. Taxonomy (NCBI): domain Eukaryota; kingdom Viridiplantae; phylum Streptophyta; class Pinopsida; order Pinales; family Pinaceae; genus Picea; species Picea mariana. Next base: position 25,451 of record JASDQU010949300.1, on the reverse strand, counting down.
TGTCCTCAACACCTTAATTCTTTTCTCTGTTTGATTATCAACAAGAGCCTTAAACTCTTTAAACCTGTCAAACGCTTCAAATTTCTTCCTAAGGAAATATATCCAAGTATTCCTCGAGAATTCATGTATAAATGAGACATAGTACATAGATTTTCCCAATGATGGGACCGACACGGGTCCAAAAACATCACTGTGAACTAGTTGTAAAATTTCTTCTACCCTCATTGCACCAGAGGGGAATATTACCCGATTTTGCTTCCCATATAGATAATGTTCATAGAAATAAAAATCCAGAGAGCAGTTAGACATACCTTCAACCATACCTTTACCGTGTAGTAGTCGAACACCCTTCTCTCCGATATGCCCCAGTCTTTGATGCCACAACATAACCTTTTCTCCAGAGACTGTAGGAGTTCTTTCTTATTCAACTCCAATATCATGAACAATGGAACTATTACACCCATCACTAATAGTGCTTCCTTTCAGCTTATACAGAGTTCCAAATCGAACTCCCCTCAACAACACCATTGCTCCTCGAACCATCCTGCAAGTTTCCTTTTCAAATATTGTTTTTACCGCTGCATCGTCCATTTTGCTTACAGAAATCAAATTTCTGGACAAACCTGGGATGTACAGAACACCAGATAGTGTTCTAATCCTTCCATCTATGAGCCTCAACTTGACCCTTCATCTTCCTATGATTCTGGTTGTCAAATCATTACCTAAGAAAACATTGCCTCCATCATACCTTTCATATTCCCAGAACCACTCCCTTTGGGGAGTCATATGAAAGGATGCACCAGAGTCAACCAACCATGACTCATGATTTGCATGTGTGATTGAAGAGGCCAAGTACACATCCCCTCCTTCTTCCTTGGAGGTATTTTCTTCTGTAGAAGAAGATTCTTCAGATTCCTTCTTTTTCTCAACTATGGATCTACACTGCTTCTTGTAGTGCCCTTCTTTTCCACATCTCCAACATACCCTTACAAACTTTTTGGGAGATTTAGAACTACCCTTAGACTTAGATCTCCCATTTGATAAATTAGATCTATTTCTGTCCTGGGAACGTCCTCTTGCAAATAATGTGTCTGTGCTATGTCCTTCCATATTCTTCTGTCTCATCTCCTCAGACAACAAGGATGAGACCACTTCTTCAAACTTCAATGAAGTTGTATTACTACCTATGGCCACAACCAAACTATCCCACGAGTCTGGTAAAGAACACAACAAACTGATGCATTTATCTTCATCTGAAATTTTAATCTCAATAGATACTAACTAACTTACCACAGTATTGAAGGCGTTCAAATGCTCTGCCACCGAGTCTCCATCTCTCATCCTTAGGTTATACATCTTCTTTCTCAGGAATAGTTTATTTACCAGGGACTTAGACTGATACAACTTCCCCAATTTTTCCCATAAATCCTTGGTTGTAGCTTCCTCTGAAACATTCAGTAATACTGAATCAGAGAGACACAATCAGATTGTGCTCTTTGCCTTTCGATCCAACTTTTTCCACTCATTTGCAGAAGTTTCTGTAGGTGCAGTACCTGGATCTACTACGATCCACTGATATATGTCCACCAACAGATCTTCCATCTTGAGCTTCCACAACTTAAAACTTTTCCCATTAAACTTCTCGATCTCCATCTTCGAATTGCTTTCCATTTCTTTTCACTTGAAAAATAATACCACAGATCTTCCACTGTAATAAGGCTTATCACAGTCCCGAACCAAACCCTTGACCACAAAGGCGTCCCCTTGAAGCCAATAAATCTCTGATACCAAATGTAAATTCTAACCTTGTACAATATCTACTGCAAACATATATTCAGGAAAAGAACAGAAAATATACAATGGAAAATACAAACATTACATAGAGATTTTTCCCCTAGAAACCCAAACTGGGAAAACCAACATATTCTATATTATTCATCATGTTACAATGTTTACAATACAAAATACATATAGGAGCCAA